>PVHP010027563.1:0-23747 GCA_004024765.1 Zapus hudsonius | reverse complement strand
AGGGGAGACTCCATCCTGGCAGGGAAAACGATGGCATGAGCAGAGGGCTGGACATCACCTCTGCCACAGCACTGCAAACAGCGGCAGGAAGGTGTGCCAAATACTGGCAAGGGGGAGCTGGCTTATATCCCCCATAAGCCCCACCCCCCAACAACACAGCTCTAGTGAGGTTCTAATTCCCGAATTGCCATCAGCTGAGGATCTATCTATCAGAACACATTCATTTGTTTGTGGGGGACACCTGGATCAAACCATGACAGTTCCCACGGCCTCTGGAATAGTTACCTCCTATGTGTTCATGTTCTTCAGTGACCCTAGCTTTGGTGCCCAGGGGACATAGCAGAATGTTGGTGTCTCAGTCCCCTATCATCGCTGGGACAAAACACCTGACCAAAAGCCGCTTAAGGGAGGAAAGTGTTTGTTTCTGCTTACAGTTTTGGGGGAAGCTTCATCGTGGCAGGGCAAGCGTGACAGGCACAACCAGCAGGCATAATATCCCATCACATCAGCTGGCTGGAAACAGCTGAAGTGAGCTAGCTAGTGCACACCCGGTAGGGCTGGAATAATTACTCTCAAGGTCTGCATACCCCAATGATACACCTTCTCATCTCCCAAATTGCCAGCAGCTGGGGGCCAAGTATTCAAAATACATGAGGCTGTGGAGGACCTTTCCTTCAAACCCCACAGTGAGGAAGATGGCTCACCAAGTACTAGATAACTGTTCTAAGAATTTTGTTACAACCCCCAAATGACCTTGTCTGAATCATTTCAATGCTTCTAACCTCAGTTTCCCCACTGTGAAGTGATAATACAGCTTCAGTTGCTCACCATGTTTCTCATCTCCAGAGGGCAGAGGGCTCTCCTGTCTTAGGCTGTAGCCTCATGCTGACAGATTGCACAACAGCACTTCCTCCACAGAAACCTTTCCTCAAAGGAACAGACCCCATTATGTGGAGTGACTTAAACACTTTGCAAAAGTTGTATTGTAATACAGATAGCGGTCATGAAAGTAATAGTCATGTCTGGAAGATTCTAGCTATATTACTTACACTGATAAGGGATCTGAGCTGACATAATGGTGATTTTAAGCCACTAAGGTAGTCAGGCACCTTTAAAGACAAACTCACATATTACCTTCAATGTGACCTTTTCTTTCTTCCATTAAAACTTTATAGCCCAAGTTTAGCATGTCCAGAGGCGACCTGTCCACCATCTTAGCCTTACCATGTGTTCCAAGACCTTGAGATAAACATATTTCAATGATTATCTGTCATATCTCCTTCTTAAACCATGACCTTGATTAACAGAGCATACTCAAGAATGTAATATTTACCTAAGCCTGCTCCTAACATGTTTTTCCATGAGAATATGTACAAGCTCCATAATAAAACCACTATGCTTTGGAGAGGGCATTGCTGTAGAGATAACTCACTCCCACGCTCTCCTTAAGGCTGCAGGTAATCAATCTTTCTCCATTCTTATTTATTGGCCATATTGGTTTGGGCTTTGCACTCACCACAATATGAACCCACTATGTTCAGCTCTAGAGGAATCGAGAGGGGAAACCCCCGCAACTCTGAGTGATCATGAAGGTGTCTTTAGTGAGCACTCATAATGTCTCATGCCACTGGGCACTATATGGTCATTGTCCATTTCCTATTCACAGTCACCTGAAGATACTTTTTATTTCAGAAGGAACACTGAATAAAAGCAACTTGTTCAAGGCTCCATAGTAAATGTGTCTAATTCTAAAGTATGCTTCATTCTAGATCCCAGGGCTATGTTGTATCAAGGTTGAGTCCAGGTGTCATTCATAGGAAAGAGTACCTGTCCTTTCTATGGCTACAAGCTCTCATGAGTTGCAGAAGGGGATTTAAATTCACAGAGAAGACTCATCAGATCACTGTGGCCACTGTCAGCTGTGGTATTCTGGGAGGTTGTAAGTGCAGTTCTCTAGCTACAAGCTCAGCAGTGCCCATGGGAGGTTTTTCCTTATTCCTTGTTAACTTCTTCTTTTAGAATGATGGTCTCTGGAGTATATGTGAAAGAAAGTCCATAAGACCAGGGAAACAAAATACTGGGCAGAAGTCACTTTCCTAACACCTGGCCCAAGATTCTGCAATCTGTATTCCATTGGTCAGATGGTCACAGCACCTGTCCAAATCAATCGATGGGAGAAATGTCACACAATTCCAAGCCTTTTGTAATCCTTGGCCAGATGCTAAATATATATATATATATATATATATATATATATATATATATGTGTGTGTGTATGTGTGTATGAATATATATATATGTATGAATATATATATGTATGAATATATATATATATGAATATATATATATATATTCATATATATATGAAGTTTATGCTGTTTCAAAACATTTTTAAAAGAAAAAGTTCCCCTAAATTATTAGATCTAAAAGGCCAAGCAGAGAACTTAGGGCCACAGGAAGTAAAGAGCTCCCAAGAGTCTGTTGGGTAGCTCATGAAAGTAGAAAAGGAGGGAAATATTTTGATCTCCTCAATCCTCAGAGATATGCAATGCCCACTCTCAGGCGAGGCATTTTACGTCACTTCCTTAACATCCTCATAGTCTTTGCAGACAGGGTTCTGTCTGGCTAGAATGTTTAGTTGAGATAGAG
The DNA here is from genome assembly GCA_004024765.1 of Zapus hudsonius. Taxonomy (NCBI): domain Eukaryota; kingdom Metazoa; phylum Chordata; class Mammalia; order Rodentia; family Dipodidae; genus Zapus; species Zapus hudsonius. The sequence continues at coordinate 21,098 of PVHP010027563.1, read as the reverse complement.
TGTGGGGTCCACTGGTAGGAGGGATGAAAGAAGGCTAGGGAGGAAGGAGGGCAAGAGCACGGGGAGCTTTCGTGTGTTTGTGATGCTGCTGTGACGAAGTACCATGGAGTGCTTCAAACAGCCAAAGCGTGTCTCACGGTTCTGGCAGCCAGGCACTCCGGATCAAGATGGCATCTGGGTTGACACTCTCAGAGCTCCAGTTATCTCTCCTGGCTTCTGGTGGTTTTCTGGCCATCTTTGGCGTTCTGTGGCTTACAGCTGTGTGATTCCAGTCTCTCGTTTAAATTCCCCAGGGCTCCCCCTGTGTCTCTGTCTAATTTCAAATTTCTTTTGTTGTTGTTGTTGTTAGGATACCCGCCATATTGGATTAGAGCCTAGCTTAATGTAGTAGGGTTCTCTAGCGGAAACAGGGTTAATTGAAGGATTGTAGTAAAAAGTATTTATTGGGATAGCTTACACGAGTCCACGTGGCTGGAGGCCTCAGCAGTCCCAGTCCAGCCCTGAAGGCCTGAAGGCTCCCTGGGAGCAGCTGCTCTTCAGTCCACCATGTGAGGCTGAGGAAACTGGGTTTTGATGTCCAAGAAGGGTAGGAGAGCAGGATGCGAGTGCAAGTTATGACACACACTGCAGCCCGAGGAGGAAGGAAGAGAGGTTCCCTTCCCCTCAAGCCTCCTTGTATCCAGTCCCCTTCTGGAAGGCCACCCACATGGGGGGAAGGGCTCACTCTGGAGGCGGGACCTCCTCCTTTTGTCAATCATTTCTGCAGGCAAACTCAGAGACCCGCCCCAGATTACTGTAGATTATTAAACAGGTTAAATTGACCATAAACTTAACCATCACACCTCATGACCTCATTTTAACTTGAATGCCTCTATAAAGACCTATCTCCAAATCAATTCATATTCGGAAATACAGAGGGTTAAGATTTCAGCCGCTGAATTTCTGAGAGGAAATAATTCAACCAGTAACAGCCTTGTAAAGCAGCAAGGGAGGGCAGACTTGGAAATCAGAATTTTTATTAGGCTCATGTAAGCTAATATTTATGAAAACACTTCACAAAACTGTGAAGCGCAACACAGATGTGAGCTGTTCCTATTGTAGTTGATAGGCATTTTATAATTACTCCGCCTATTTCTTCCAAGATGCTGCTGATTGGGGGGTATCACAGAGAAAGCTGCTACTCTACAGGAAGCATGGAGAAGATAAAATATTTTTACCACCATGGGATTTTGAAGAAAGAAAAACACAGATTCCTTTAGTATGTTCTGATAAGGAATTGGGATCAACTAATGAATTTCTGATTTTCTGAGGAAATCTAAAAACTTCCTGTAGAATTTTGATTGGATTTATTGTGACTCATTCTTGTAGTCAAAAGGCCAGTGGATAAACATATGGAATAGGGATGTTTTGTTAAAGGAGACCTAGTAACTGTGTTCTGTTCCATTGAGAAGCCTGTTCTCTCTCTGGATAGGCATATTTAAAATAGAAGAGTTTGTGTTGGAGAAAGCAGCAAAGAGGGTAGAATTCTAACAAAGGATTAAGGATGTGTTAGTCTTCCAAGAAATGCCTTTCTAGGATATAAAAAAAGATTGAAGTAATTTCTTTTTATTTGACTGTATAATATTTTTCTGAGAGCAGTTTATTTTTATTTTTGCTTTGAAAACTATTACCATTGGGCATCTTAAAAACTTCTTGATTGCCTCCTCATCGGTTTCCAGCTCACCAATCCCCTCCTCAGATTCTCATATTTTCACAACAATAGATCAGAATTCATTTAAACAGGAGGGAGAGCCCCCATAAAACAGAGCAAATCACATAATCGGCAGCAAGACACTAATCTATACTATACAGATTTGCTTCTCTGTTTATGTGTGTAATGGATTTATTCCTAAATGAGTTTGAGGTGGCACATAACATCTAAATTATAACAGGATTAAATAGACAACAAGGAAGAGGGCTCCAGGAGACTACATGGAAACAGCACCAACACAAGGGAAGATCAAAAACACTGAAATGTATCCACAGGCTCTTATGCCCCTGCTGAAGCTATATCTCACATGGTGCCCAGCTTCTCACTGCACATGGCTTCCCTCTGGAGGTGCCTGGCATCCGAGCTCTGTACCCAATAGCATCTTTCCATCCTTGCATGCAGGAGATGGCTTCCATAGAGCTTATAATGAAGAACATGGGGATGGACATGACCTTCATCCTCCCTGTCATAGACACAGTAGTGGACAGCATGTGGCTGGCTTCTCATCACTAAGTGAAGGTCAGTGGCATGTAATCTGTCTAGTAGCTACAGGTGTTGATATTGTTGTTAACCCTCCTTACAGATCAGGAACTTGAGGCTCCTGGAAAGAAATAATTGGCTCAAGGTCACTTCAGGCAATAAGTCCAGCCTGGCCTAACACTCCTTACAGACCTGCCCATGACCAAGCCCTTTAAGATTATTATCAATACAAAGTTGCCCATGTGTCTGGGGTTTGTCTGCAACAGCTGGATGCCCTGGTGCACCATTTCTCTCTCTCTCTCTCTCTCTCTCTCTCTCTCTCTCTGTGTGTGTGTGTGTGTGTGTGTGTGTGTCTGCTTGCAAATAAACAAAAATGTTTTTAAAAGCCCATTCAGTGTTATCTGCAGGGAAACAGGTACACTGGCATTTAACACAGAAATGTACATATTGTCCATACAGTGTTTATAGCGTCCCTGAAGATCCCCCAATGGATAAAGAGATTAAACTGTTAAGATGGAAAATTCAAATGCGATTAAGAAAAACGTTTAGAAATAATTTTTATGAGGATTTTTGTGAGATGGGAGGTTAGGGAGAAGAAAACCAAAGGTCGTAGCTAATGGTGGAATGCATGATACAGACCTGGAAGGCTGTAGACAGATCTCTGAGCAGCAACAGCAGGAAGGTTGTAGCGAAGGCTGGGGCACTCAGGAAATCCAAGGCTGGGTCTCAGGAGGGCTCTGCTCACTGTGAGGTAGCCCAGGATGCCTGAGGAAAACAGTTCTATCTGCTCCAGAACAGAGATGAAAGTGACCAAGGCCCCCAAACTGGTTTAGCCTATGTACTCACTCGGGAAATACTGGTTTAGTTCAACACAGCACATAAATGCTCCAAGGAAACAGCCACAGCCTTATCTAGCGCTATGTATTGTGTTTCTTTGAGACTAGAGTTCCCTACGTAGGCCAGGTTGCCCTTAGTCCAGAGTCATCCTACTTCAGCCTCTTGAGCACTGGAACCATCCTTCTGGAATAGCTCATGAACCTCAAATTGAGACCCTGACTCTGGGTCCTAGCTGCTTGGAATGTCCAGTGTTGAGGGATCACAGCTGAGTTCACCCCAAGCCCTGGCCTCTATAAAGAGGGTTCCCTTTCTAAGGTTGAGCCACTTCATAAGGGGCAGCTCATACCCCATGAGTGGTGAAGGTGGGGGTGCAAGGGCCCAGGCCCCTGCTTTGACCTAGGACATCCTGAGAGTCCCTTTGATCACACTACAGCTTGCGAACGGGGTCTGAGATATTCTTGTGGAAGCTTCTGAGATCTTTTCTGGGACTGAAGCATGGTCACTGCCCACCCTTGTCCTATTACACTGTCCTCAGCAGGGCCCCAGGGTGCTCTGTGGTATTCAGTACACATTTTGACCTCAGAATCTGTCTCTAGGGAAACCTGACCCATGGTATCCATCGTTGTATTCCTCTGATCAGTTTCAGTCAGTGAAAGACTGTCTTCTCATTTCATGTTGAGGTCTGTGAAATCACGTTTCATGTCTAGATCTGTTTTTGTTGTTTCTCATTGCTGTGTAGAAGAAAATACCTTAAACTTTCTCTTGGTAAAACTACCATGGGCATGCTTGGATGTTATGTAGTAGGTTTGTAGCACACACAAACACACAGAGTCAATAATTTAGAGCCATAGGATATGTGTGATTCCATACAGTTAAGGTAATTTTATGTAGATTTTTATGCAATTATATGCAGTGACATGAATACATAAAAAAGCATAGATAAAATGAAGACATTTGTATATATGAACACACAGAGGTAAGCATGGCTGTGTAGTTCAAGCACAGCCATGGACATGGACGTGGAGTTTGGTGGCTCGGTGAGACCTTGTCTGGATGCATTGACGATCCAGGACTTCTGTTTCTGTTGCTGCACCTCTTCTAGGAGGACAGGTGAAGTGAGGCCCAACTGTGAGGCTTCTTAAGGGAAGGGTATAATCTCACACCCCAGATAGGCTAAACAATACTCACAGGGCAGTGATTCTGTCTTCTAGAGCCCCGCCTCTGGGCTTGTTTTCATGGAGGTGGGCATGCTGGGAAGTTGGGGACAGCCCTTTTGAACATTTCCTCTTAGTATAGGCAAGAGAAACCACTTAGGGGTTTTGCATTTGGTTCACATAACACCTAAGAGCCAGGTGCTATTTTTTTTGTTTGTTTTTGTTTTGTTTCGTTTTAAACACGTGAGCAAATGTTGAATCTTTCACTTGGGTAAGCTTCCTTGAATGTTTAAAACAGAGATTATCACACACAGGTAATTTATAAAAGTGAGTGTTACCCTTAATGCCTCCATTAGGCTGAATTTTACTCCAAGTTTTCCATTGTAGGGTTAGCGTTTGTCTTTGTCAGTGTTATTCATCTATCTATCTACTATCTATCTAAATATCTATCTGGTCATATAATGTATACTGTGAATTAATTAATAAATTCTTCTATGTGTGGCATATACATATGGTACACGTGTTCAAGTTATTGATTTGCTTGCTAAATGTATACCAAATACATTATCTATATAGCATACATCACATAAACCACAAATGTCTGTATATATGATCCATATATTATATTTGAACTGTGTTGACAAGGTGGCCAGCTCAAGTGGCAATGCATGGTCTGACAGTAATCAGTGGTCCCTAGTCAGATGATACAATCATCATATATTGAATCAAACTTTGCAAAAAGGCAAAACAAGGCAACTATTTTTGTCTGTGTATATGGTGTGGATGTGTGTGTTTGCATGTTTTTACATAGGGGCACATATGTGTGGGGTGGAGACCAGAGATTACAGCCTGGGGTGTCTTGTTCTCCACCTTATTTTATGACACAGTGCTTCTCACTGAAACTGGAGCTCAGTGATTTGGCTAAACTAGGGAAGCCAGTAATCTCCAGGAATCCTCCTGTCTCCGCCTTCCAGGGCTGGGACCTCTGAAGCATGTCTCTGCTCTGAGCTTCAATGTGGCTCACTCATTCAAACTCAGTTCATCATGGGTGTACAATAAACTCTTTATCCCCTGAGCATCTCCTCAGCCCACTGCAAACATTTTTAGAGATCTTTGATCATCCAGTTAGCTGAAACTACATCTCAAGAATTGCTTAGACATAGTACCTGAGAATTGACCGAGGGAGGTGTGTACATTCATGAGAGGAAAAAGGACAGGCTTATTAAAAAGATGGTTTTGTCCTTTCTGAGTTTATTACATTGTGTTCTGTGATAACATTCACAAAGACAAAAAGGATGCATATCTAAATGTAAATTAAAAGTGGTAAGTTCAAATGAATAATAAAATGTGAATTTCTTGTTGAAAATTAAGTCAGTTTTGCTTTGGATAACAATATAATTGGAGATTCATTGTTTCAGATCCTGAACTAATTACTAAAGTTAGAGGTGAGACATTGATGACCTTCGATTTTTATGTTCATCTGCCTAAGGCTAGGGTTTCATATTCTTGAGAGTTATATGATGGAAAAATATCTCAAAACAAACCTCTGGGTAGAAATTGTTGCTTGTGTGTGTGGTATGCTTACATATATGTACCTGGGTGCACATGAGAGGGGAGGAGTGTGTGCACATGTGTGTGCACATGAGGCCAGCAGTTGATATCAAGTGCCTTTCTTGATCACTTTCCTTTTGATTTTACTGAGCCAGGGTGTGTCATTTGAGCCCAGAGCTCATGGATTTAACTAATTTAGATAGCCAGCTTGCAGGAGATCCCCTGTCTACCACTGGAATGCTGGGATTACAGATGACCACCCCTCCCACCCAGCATTCATGTATTTGCTGGGATCTAAACTCAGGTCCTCATGCTTGCTCGGAAGTGTTTTACCAACTGAGCCATCTTTCTATGCCCAGGGATTTTTTTTATGTATTCAAATTTCTTATTCTGTTACTATCCTCCACCATCTCTTCTGGGAATAATGATTTTTTGCTAGCCTTGTTGAATCTTCTTAAGTTTGGAGCAACTGTCTTTACTTTTCTGAATGAGTTTAATTTGCACTGCTACTTTTTCTTTTTGCCGACTCTGTAAAGATTGCAATCAGCTCCTTTTTGCCCTTCACTGTACATTTTCAAGTTATTGATTCAGTTGATATGTATATATAAATGAAGCTTACAAATGCAGTTTCTTTGCTTCCTAAGATGCCTTTTCTTCCTCTCAGTTCTCTGATGTTCCAGCAGTTCGTTCTAATGTTACATTCACAGTATCTTGGCCTATTAGCAGCTAACATTTGTTTGGGCAGATTGGACTATATTTCCTTGTCCTAATGAAGCACATAAAATATAACAGCTCTCTCCTCAGCAGGCTACCCTTTCTAAGCAGGGCAGAGCAAATGTTGCCTTAGAGCAGAGTGAGCTCAGACACTTAATGAAGGTTAAGATCCTCTCTATGCAGGACTGGCATTAGGATGAAACTCAGTGGTTCACTTCAGCTGGTTCAGTGGCTCCTGTGTTCATAGGAACCTTTTGGCTTCTTCTTGAGCAGAAACATTCATTTTGCTTGGCTTTGGTTTCGTGAATGAGTGAACTGGGTTAAGAAGGCATCTGTGCTTATAAATCCCATTTTGTGTTGCATGACTGACAGATTTTTAGAGGATCATAGGCATCGCCCCCCTCAGCAGCAACATACAAAGAAAAATAACTGGCTACCTCTTGTACAATTCATAACCTCCTACCCCATGGACTGATCCACTAAGGCCACTGATGAGGTTCCCCCAGCACATTGGGGACAGGGAGAAGGGAAATGGGAGTACCATCACAAGATTTGCTCATACTATGTATCTAATTATTGACAATAATTATGTCTTTCAAAATAATAAAGGATCACAGCTTCTATGAAGATCACAAAATATGATTATAAACAGGACTAGAAATCACCCCTAAATGAAATTTCTTGAATGAAAAGGTTTAAGTATAACTTCAATGGAATGTTTGAGTTATGAGGCCTGACCACTGTGGTTACAGTATGGAATTAGGGAATTCAGGATGAGACTATAGATGATATTTGGAAACCAGAATTTCACCTGGGTAAGAAGCTTTTTAAGTAGATTGATAAGAAGGTGGGCTTCATTCTTAAATCAAATAGGGTCCTGTTGAAGGCAATACAATCAAAAATCAGTTTAAGAAAATAGGAGCCGGTGTGGCTAAGATGATATAAAACAACTTCCCAGGCTTTCAATCCAATGTATGGAAATATTGAAACAATTTCAAAATGTAAATGCCTAGGAGAAGTTCAAAGTCAAGAAGTAGAAATCCTCAGCTCCCAAAATGAAGAGGATATCCTAAGTTAGAGCCATGTGTAGAAGACTTCTGCTCTAATGGACATGAAAGAAAGTAATATAGACACGGCCATTAACTGCTGGCAATCCAAGTTCCCAGTCCTCAGGGAGGCAGTTCACGTCATGCTTTTAGATCTTCATGCGCCAACCAGGACTTAGGAAAGATTCACTTGTTCATTCAAAAAGGAAATTGACCTCAGAGCTGTTGACAAAGCTTTCCATACCTCTGGTGCCATTGGGGAAAACACCACCAAAAAGAAGTTAGAATTCCCAAGTTCCTGTCACTGCAGAGGTAAAAAGGCTGGATTTCCTTAAACCAATATTGAGAAATTAATATTAGAACTGTCAGGATGGGAAAAATGAGTAGGCTTCTTGCAGAGGCATCTGTAATCATCACATTGACATTCTTTTAAAAGGCTTCAGAAAATAAACTCCACTAGCAATGAGCTCAAACTCAAGAAGTAGAAACCACATGAGTATTGTAGAAACAGAATTAGAAGGCGAACCAGTAGTAGAATGTGAGCTCTAAGAACTAGTTGTGACAGGACAATCGGAAAGATCAATAGAAATATACCTAGGGTGTTCTGTGAGCTGAAGGAAAGAAAGAAATGCAGCTCACATATGAAATTATGTAACAGTACTTAAAAATCATCGATAGTCTTTCTAAATTGGAACTGAAATTATTTAAATAAGGCAAATGAGTTGAACATAACTCAAAGAGACACAAAATCAATAATTATAAATTAGTTTGAGTAAATGATGGAAAATTCACTATAGAAAAATAGAGATGAAAGATAGATATGAGAGGTTAGAAGCCATAGAGGGTAATTAAGGCAAATCATGGTATACATATTCTAGAGGAGAAAACAAAGAATGAGAAAGAGGCAATATTCAAAGAAAGAGTGGGGAGAAGATTCTAGAACTAAAGTCAGGTAGCACAGTGGGTGCTGAATATAATTAAATAATGCAATAAATCTATAAACCCACACAAGATAAATGCCTGTGAAAAGGCAGACTATCATCAGCACAAAGAAAACTTGATTCTTTTGCAGAGAGAAAAGCAAGTGAAAAGTAGCACAGAAGGGCACTTAGAAAAATACTTTGCATCTGCAACATGAAGTGACACAAAATGATGAAATAATGTCTTTGGACTGCAAAGGACAAACTGTCAGTCTACAACACCACACCCAGAGTTATGAAAGGACAGAGTCAATGTGTGATTTACATCGACAGACATGCTACACTGAATCCTTAGATGAAAGGTGTCTACCAGAAAGAAGGAAATTGGATGCAGGAAAGAATGATGAATAAACTTGGTCAAAAGTCATGCTAGTTGGAGACAGTGGTTCACTTATAACCCGATACTAAGGATCACAAGTCTGAGGCCATCCTGGGTGTCATGGTTTGATCCAGGTGTCCCCCACAAACAAATGAATGTGTTCTGGGTCATTGATCCTCAGCTGATGGCAGTTTGGATTTTACAACCTCAATGGAGCTGTGTTGTTGGGGGTGGGCTTATGGGGGGGTTATACGTCAGCTTCCCCTTGCCAGTATTTGGCACACCTTCCTGCCGCTGTTTCCAGTGCTGTGGCAGAGGTGATGTCCAGCCCTCTGCTCATGCCATCGTTTTCCCTGCCAGGATGGAGTCTCCCCTCGAGTCTGTAAGTCTAATAAACCCATTCCTCCACAAGCCGCTTTTGTTTGGGTTCTTTCTGTGCAGCAACTAGAAAGCTGACCACAACACTGGGCTACATAGTGAGACCCTATCTCAGAAAGGCAAAGGGGAAAGGTGACTAATATTGACTAGGCGCTGAACAGGAATAATATGGGATGTGGGCAAGAGGAGAGGGAATTGAGTCCTTCTGTTGTGTGAGAGTTTAGAGACACTAAATAAGTCTAGACTTACTAAAATTCAGATTATATATGGAACATTAGGGTATACATTATAAGAAAAGAAGTGGAGCGCCTGAGAAGATAGCTCCAATTACTAATAAAGTACTTGCCCAACAATCCTGAGGACTTGACTTCAATCCCCATGTAAAATACCAGGTGTGGTAGTGTGCACCTGTGATCTAAGAAATGAGGATAAAGAAACAGGCAGAACTCTCAGGTTCATTGGCCAACCAATGTAGCTTATTCACTGAGCTCCAGGCCGGTGTGAGACTTGTCTCACGAGGAGGTGGACACGATACCTGAGGAGGATCCTCAGGATTGTCCTCAGGTTTCCACATGCAGCACACACACATACTGTCACATGACCATGCTCACACATGTATTTACACCATATGAACATGAGCATACAGATGCAGCAAAAAAGAAAGAAGTGGAATGCATAATTTGGGAAACAATAAAAAATAGCATAAACCATAAACAGGAATGTGGAAAACTTGATTAATTCAATAAAAGTTTGAAGAGGGTGAAAAAAAGTCAAGTCATATTCCAAATATAAAATAGCGTAGTAGCAATAAGTTCAAATAGGAAATAATCACAGGAAGTGTAAATGACTAAAACACATGCTTGTAAAAGACAAAACCTTTCTCAGATAATCTGTAAAGTAGAAGGAATTGAACAAGGTCACTAAATTGAAGTTCAGTGCACAGAAACTAATCATACTTATGTACAATGTAATGGCAATAATTCAAAACAAATTAAAAAATATAATTTAGGGGCTGATAAGGTATCTTAGTGGTTAAAGCCCTTGCCTGTGGAGCCTAACAACCCAGGTTTGGTTATCCACTACCTATGTAAAGTCAGATGCACAAAGTGGTGCATGCATCTGGAGTTCTTTGTAGAGGCTAGAGGCTCTGGTGTGCCCATGCTCGCTCTGCCCGTTTCTCTTCTCTTCTCTCTCTCTCTGCTTGTAAATATACATATAAAAATATATAATATACATATCATATAACTATATATGCATAATATAAATATAAATATATAATATATATCATATAAAAATATACATTTATATGTGAATATAAATATATAATATATACATATCATAAATATATATTTTATATGTAAGTATAAATATATAATATAAATAATGTATAAGCAGTATTATACATAAATATTATACATATGTATAAAATACATAAATATTTTAAAATACTACCAAAAATCTAGTATTAAGAACTAATTTTATTAAGGTTATATACTATACATCTTTCTAGAAAATATCTTTGTAAGTCACGAATTGTCCTCTCTACAGAAAACTTAGAAATTTTGCTACACAGTAAACTTAGAAAAGGGACTGGACTAAATAAATAGAAGGATATGTGGAATTTATGAATTAATGGACTGAATTTTGTAAAGACATAAGAGCTAACTAAATTAATCTATAGTTTCAATAAAATCTCAAGTGGTATGACTCAGGGAACTGAGCAGAAGAGGGGGCGGAAAGATTGTGAGAGCCATGGTGGGGGAGACTATCCAGAGGCACTCTTCAGTAACAACATACTAGGGCTAGGAGGACTGGGCTGAGAACTAGGCTATCCAGGGTCCCCTGCCACAAGGACTGATCCAGATGGCCCATGGAGGAGGACATCCAGCTGATTGGGGATGGGGATGGGGCATTGGGGAACTGGGGATAACAACTCATTGTTTGCCCACTAAATAATGTAACTCATTATGGACAATAAAAAATAAAAATAAATTGTGGTCAGATTCTTACAAAACACAAGTGGACAAAGATAACCAAGACAGTTTTGAAGAACCACAGTCAAGTTTAAGCACTTGTAGTACCAGGTGGAAAAACATTTTACCAGAGTTACAGTAAAGGGTATTGATGGCACAGGCAGACAGAATGGAGTGGACTACAAAGTCCAGAAAAACCCTCCGGATCTAAAACTACCTGGTTTGCTACAAAGAAAGCATTTGCCTCTAAACTTAGTAAAGTGATGTCATGGAAGAGGAAACTTTGGCTTCTACTTATTCTATGCACCAAAAGTGAACTCTAAGTCCAGCATAGTTCTTGATAATACAACTTTACAATATTTTCTTTTCTTTTTCTTTTTGAGCATTGCTCTGTACTCCAGGCTGGTCCTGAACTCTCACCATCTTCCTGTCTCAGCCTCTGTGTGATAGGATGATACATATGTGCCATTATGATCAACTTAGAGACTCGATGACAATAGACAAGAGCATCTTGATGAGAGAGACAAAAATTTCTAAGCAAAATACAAAAAGTGAGCAAAAGACTTCGCAAAAAGATGGGTTGATTACACCTTATTAAAATTAGAATTCTCAGGGGCTAGAGAGATGGCTCAGTGGTTAAAGGCACTTGCCTGCAAAAGCTTAATGACCTGGCTTCCATTTCCTGGTACACACATAAAACCAGATGCACAAGGTGGCACATTCATCTGGAGTTCATTTGTAGTGGCTGGCAGCCCTGGTACACCTATTTTCTCTGTTTCTATCTCTCTCAATTGCAAATAAACAAATAAAATTATTTAAAAAATAGAATTCTCATTAACTGTCTGATGAAGTGGAACAGCCTGTAGCGATGTGTTCATAAATACTTTTGCCCTTGAATGTCTATGACAGTTAATAGCACCTGTCAATTTGACAAAATCTAGAATCACCTAGAAGACAAATATCTGAGCATTTCCTGTAAGGGATTTTCTAGATTAGGTGCATGGGAGTGGAATGACCCATCCTAAATGTGGACAGTACCATTCTTAGGGCCCAGAGTGATAAAAAGGAAAAGGAGGTTTTAGCACCAGCATTCATCTCTGCTTCCTGACTGTGAATGCAGTGTTACCAGCTGCCTCATGTGCCTGCTGCTACTCTGTCTCGGCCATGATATATTGTATTCTAGATGAGTGTGAGCCAAAATAAATATTTCCTTCCTTAAATGGCTTTTATTAGATATTTTGTTATAGCAGCACAGTAAGTAACTAATGTAGCATATAAAATTTACAGAACTTCTATAGATTAAGAAAAAGACAACCTAATAATAGCTACTTAAAAGACAAATAGACAAGAGGATCAGTATGACAAAATGTATGCAAAATCATATTCAATGTCATTTGAATCAGAGGACTACAATGAAACATAATGAGAAACACCCTCCAGAACTGCTGTTTTAAAATTCATGACTGCAGCTGAGGAGATGGCTCAGTGGTTAAAGGCACCTACTTGCAAAGTCTGCTGGCCTGAAGTTTGATTCTTTAGAACCCAAGTAAAGCCAGATACACAGAGTGGTGCATGCATCTGAAGTTCATTTAAGTGCCAAGAGGCCCTGGTGAGCTCATTCTCTCTCTCTCTCTCTCTCTCTCTCTCTCTCTCTCTCTCTCTCTCTCTCTCTCTCTCTCTCTCTCTCTCTCTCTCTCAAATTTTTTAAGTCAATACCAAACATTGTGGGTGAGAAACAAATGAAGTTTTCACATTGTACTGACAGTGGTGGAGATGTGGAAACCAGAAATATCTGCATTGAATATCCACATACTGCATGACATGCCAATTCCATAGAGAAAGCTAGTCTTCATTTGAATTAAAAGATATTCATAATAATATTTGTTGAAGATTAGGCAGTTTTCCTTCAAACTGGAAATAATGCAAGTATTCATCAATAGTAAGCTAAATTATAAACTATAAATAAGACATGTATAATAGATAGTGATGAAAAAGGTCAGCTGACTATTTCCATTATGTTGAGGGAGAGCAATCGGACACATGAATCAATACATGTAATGTAATCATAGTTTTGGATATGAAGTGTCTCTCAAAGATGCATGTGTTTTGTTCCCCAGTGGTGGTGCTGTTGAGAGGTGAGGGCACTGATGTCATCGACGCATTAATCAACAGAAGAGTTCATAGCTGAATGGGCTAAGGTGGTTTGCAAGTTGAGTAAGAGAAAACAAATGACTAGAGGCTGGACTTTGAAGAGTATATCTTGCCCATGCCATGCCCTTCTTTTCCTTCCTGGCCACAATAACAGAAGCAGCAGCTAACTCCACCACATGTTCCCACCCTGATGTTGGCTCAACCTGATTTGCCCCAACCCAAAGACAATGGAAGTAAGAACCCTTTGAAACTGTGAGCCAAATAAACTTTTCCATCTTTAAGTTGATTTGTCTCCAGTATTTTGCCACAAAGATAGCAAGCTGAGTAGTGCAATATGCACACACACATATTTTTTTCAATTAAATAGCATTGAAAAAGAGGCCAAACTACTGTCTGGTTGTAGACAGGAGGAAGGGGATGACCGAGGGAGAGAAGAGAGAGAGCAGACAGGGTTCTGCATCTTGATGTGGCATTGCTGATGTGGGTGTATTTGCTTTGTAAACATTTGTCAAGGTACACCTTAAGATATGTGTCCTTCATCATCTCCCTGTTATAGTTCAGTGATAAAGTCAGCAAATCAACAGAAACACAAGGTAACTATGTCAATTGCTTATGGAGATATAACACACAGAGAAACATGGACACACAAACATACACATATATACATACACACACGTGCACACGTGTGTGTGTATTTGTTGAAGGTCTGTGGGTATTGTAAATTGGAATTAAACATCTGAAATCATAAACTTGTCTGTGGAGGAAGAAAGAAGGCAATGAGCCTGAGAAGGAAACAAAAGATATCTCAGTTTTGAAATGCTCAGATTCTAATTTTTAAAAGGTGTATGGCAAAAGTTCCATTATGGTAGAATGCATTGATTCTGTGTTACATAATTTTCTAAGTTTAAGTGCATTTGTAAAACTTTCTTAAAATTCAATCCAAAAATGGGAGCTATTCCCCAGGATCGCTTGTACTTGTTACTTTTTTTAATGTTGTGACCAAATACCTTGAAAAGATTTATTTTGGCTCATGGTTTCAAGTCATTCATGGTGAGGAATGCATTGCAGAGTTCACATCAGTGGGAGCATGTAGCAGACACTCCTCACACCTTGTGGATCATGAAGCAGACAGTGCAAGTCAGAATTGAAGCAGGTTACACCCCTAAGCAGCACTCATGAAGTGATTCACCCCTGAAAGCCATGGCACCCACCTCAAGGCTTCCTCAATGTTTCAAAACAATACCACCAGCAGGGTGAACAAGTATTTAAGCATATGAGCTTGTGGGGGATATTTCACATTCAACCTATAACATCATTTGTCTCTGAGTTCCTGGAAAGACAACAAGACCTGGAGATGGGCACAGTGAAGCTTATTACAATTATTGAGGAAATAAATGGTGGAAAAACTTTAAAAAGTGTGCATTGAAGAAACTTTGCAATTTTCAGTATTATAGGCCACTCGTACCTCTCTACTTCAAATGAGCCATTTCATAGCTGATGTTTTCCTAGGCTGTTATCCACTTAGGTTTCTTTGGTGAGATTTTATTCTGGAATGAACTAGTATTTGCAGCCTGTCATTTTTCTATTCTTGCAATGATGGATATGCGACGTGCTTTTTAGTTCTGCTGTTTTAAGTCATTTTGCAGATAGTCCCCCAAATCACTTAGCGTCTGATTTAATCAAGACACACAGAATGAAGTGTAAAAACCCAGTGTTCTGATTCTCAGCTTTGTTGATGGCTGCAAAAAGGGAAGCGTTTAGTGACCTTTTCAGGTCAGGATTTTATGACTCTGGGGAAATTCCCAAACCCAACAGCTCAGGAAGAACTTGAAAGTGAGTAGGTGGGATAATGGATGAGAAAAATGCCTGAAGAAAAAAATATTTTCCAAATCTAAAACATTGCTATCATATTATAGATGTTATTGCCATAATAAAATATGATGGGCTTGAAATTGAGGCAAGATTTTATTCATCTTATTTCTTTTTTTAATATCTTTATTGTCAATAATTAGTTCCATTGTATGAGCATGTCTTGTGATGGTACCCTCATTTCCCTCCTCTCTCCAACCCACTGGGGGCCCTCCTCAGTGGGCATACTAGATCAGTTCATGGGGTAGAGGGTTATGAATTGCACAAGAGGTAGCCAGGGTTTTTTTCTCCTTTGTGTGTTGTTGCTGAGGGGGAAAATATCTCTAGATATTCTCCCCCACCATGGCTCACACAATCTTTCTGCTCCCTCTTCCATTCAGTTCTGTGAGTCTTGGTGGGTGAGTTTTAAATATGTTCTATCGTTGAGTCTCTGGACCTCTGACTTGGACTGTGTTGGGTATCATTGGTGTCTGTCTCCACTGACCCTTCCCAGGCTATCACCTCGTTTCTTATTGAGAAGTTTCGCATTCTCAGTTTCTCATTTTTACATGCTGAAAGACAACAAAGGCACTTTGTCAAGATCACCATATTTTTTTTAATTGAGAACTTTATTATATGAACATATTGCCTAATGATTATTTTCCCATCAGGTGTGTATACTATTATGTTCTCTTTCCCCTGCCCCCATTGTTCTGAGGCCCTTACTCAGCTGGGCTATTAATATTCACTGTGGGGCCATGAATGTACCAGTCAGTCTCGTAGGGAATAATGCTTCAGGATATTCCTTCCCTCCCTGTGGCTCTATATTCTTTCCACCCTCTCTTCTGCAATGTTCCCTGAGTCCTGGAGGATGTGTCATGTGTCTTCTTTAGAGCTGAGCTCTCTGCATCCTCTGACTTTATGCTTTGAGGGATTTTTGAATCTCCTCAGTGTCTACAAGCCTTCTCCCTGAGGAGGTTCTCAGGCCAGGAGTGAGAGCAACATGGAAGATCACCATATTTTAATACAAAGTATTGTTATTTGATATAAAAATTATAGGTGCCAAAATTAAAATCCTTTTATAATAATCATAGGAGACTATATGAATTACCTTCACAATGTAAAGGGCAAACTTGCATTTTTATATTTCATGTGTAATGAGTTTGAGAACAGTTTAAATGTTATTGTCCTAGGGTAAATTTTTAAAATCTGAAATAAGAAGTTTCAGTTATGAGGTCTTTATTGGAATTGATCATTTCCGTGTTGTGAACATGGTTTTGCTGCATCAGCAGGGCAAAGTTTAAATTCTCAGCTTCCAAAACTGCTGTGAGTTTTCCAAATAGCCCTTTCCTCTAGTGAACTGCTTACCAGAAAGGATGCTATCTCCTCTGGAGGCTAGTGTACATGGAAATTAATACAAGGCAAGAAAATTTACAGAAACTATTTTTTATGTGAGAGGCCACATTGAAAGTCAAATTACATTCCTTAAGCAAAACTTTAAGAAAGTGAATTTTTTGGCAAGAAATACTCACATTTTCTTGAGGTATAAAGGTCCTGTGGAGGGGGAGTTGGTGCGTGGGTGGGAATCTATCTATCTATCTATCTATCTATCTATCTATCTATCTATCTATCATCTGTGAACTTTTTATTGACAACTTCCATAAAAATAGACAGTATACCGTGATCATAATCCCTTTGATATTTTGAACACACATCAAATACTAGATGGTTTCTTCTTTTTCTTCTTTCTTTGTTCCTCCTTTCCTCTTCTTTCTCCACCCCTTCCTCTTTCTTTTTCTTCCTCCTCTTCCCTACTTTTATCTGCAGAAGGAGCCATCATTCTCCATCCAGCTCTTATTTGAAAGTGCTAAGCCATGACAGAATCTAAAGTACTTTACAGAGCACTAGAAAGTAGCCTTTTGCCATGTTTTTATAATTTTATTTATTTGTGTGGAGGCTGTGTGGATGGGTCTTTTTGCTGCTACAAATGAATGCCCGTCTGGCATTCTGTGGGTAGCTGGAGAATCAAACCCTGACCTGGTAGGCTTGGCAAACAAGCACCTTTAACTGCTGAGCCATCTCCCAGCCTCCTATTTTGCTGATTTAATTTGAAGGGTAAATGGACAGGTGGTTGGAGGCTGGAGTTGCTGTATGTTTTATTTCTTACCAGAGAGACTGATTAGTGGTGAAAGTTGTCCACTGGGCATTATTCTGAATGAGACAGAGCAGAATGCAGAGTCTGGAGAAGAAGCAAGGTAAAGAGAGGGAAGCAGCAAGCAGGTCTTATAATATAGTATCCAAGTAAAATATTTCTTACTAAGTAAATGTTCTAATTTATTGTCATTGTGCTGGATTATATTACTTTCTCTGCTGTCCTCAGCAGCACCTACAGCTATCCCTGTTGAATTAACAGTGAGGCCTGGAGAATTTGTATTGCTTGTTATCAGCCCCTTGGTCATTAAGAAGCCAAAGCCACAAATACCATTTTTTTTTCGCAAAAAGACAAAATACTAGACCCCCAAAAAGACATACTTGAAGACTATTACATAGCTCTCATTTAAAATGATTTGCAATGATTTTAATTGGTACTTACCTGGAAGGCTCTCTCACATTTCATTGTGCCCACTCTCTCAAATGGCGTGATGAATTGCTTCTCACTGGCAGCTGTGAAAGCACGATAAGACAGGATGATGTATACAGATGATTTCTTCTTCAGAAGAATTCATCCAGAAGAATTGTCAAATTATTTTTAAATGGTTGTAGTTCTCATTTAAACAGTGCCAGAGAAGTTTAAAGCCTTCACTGCAGAGTGTGACTTCCCGACTTGGTATTTCCATCCTAAGACATTGCAATGTTTGAGCAGAGACATACTTGAGGGATTGCTTTTCTGATGCACTCACTTTTAAAAAAATAGATGACAGATCCAGAGAGATTAGGTAACTCAGGAGACATAAAGTAAACTGGAGATCAAAGGAGCCTTCAGAAATCCAGAGGATCACAGGCCTTATGTAATCGATTGTGTAGAAGAATGGAAGTGTCTAAGATTTCTTCAGTGGTGACAGATAGGACAATGGAGGTGGGAATGACAGAAAGAGGGAATAGATTGTTAAGAGAAAGGGATTTTACTGGCTTTGAAATTATTTTAGCAACTTTTAAGAGGTTTTGTCTGTCAACAGTGTAGGTTTTCTATGAGAAATATAGGGCCAGATCCTCATTACAAACAGCCACCTGGAATGGGTTTAATGGGACTAATTACCCTACAATATATATGGCATTTATTTAAAACCTAACTTTTGAGTGACTCCTATTTTCAAGATTTCCCCTTGCTAGTCTTGGAAGCATGCAGAAGGAGTTGTTGGCAGCCTTCATCTGTACAGGAGCAAGATGCAGGGCTTTCTGTGACAGAAGCACAAACTGGACCTCGGGCCTCCAGAGCATCTTGCTGTCTAGAGTTTGTCTGGTCACAGCACAGGCCCCACATGTGTTTAGCTGGGAGTGTGTGGGCCTTGGTTGTCTTGACAATGGCTTGGCCTTAGGCAGAGTTTAAGGGAGTGGAAAGAGTGGGTGGAAAAGAATTGGTCAGACTCTTAAAGAAAATGCTCATCCTGTAAGCTGTCTTGACGCGTGTCATGAGCTGATGACTCTTTTCTTGCCCTGTGAGAAATTTTCTAATGCTGAGGGATGATTTTGCTGTTATTAGTATCACTAAAACAGATGTGAACTTATAATGATAGCATCCAAATAAAATATTTCTTACTTATTGAATGTCCTAATTTATTGTCATTTTGCTGGCTTATATTACCTTCTCCACATAAATTATAGCCTTCTTTTGCAATATATGGATTATTTACTCAATATAAAATCTATATTTAAATTTATTATGAAAGCATTTGCAGGGTTACTGAGCAGATATTCTGTGGGCAACAATGCTGGTTGCCTGTCATATCCATTCTCTCCTTCTTAACTAGTAATAGAATGTCCCCTCCTCTAGCCAGGCAGGAGGCCACCACGAATGAAACAATATTGGCCACATGCTTTGGGACCTATGGAGCCATATAACTAGATTCCAGTTAAAGCAGAGTGCATAGAACTATGGTGTGGGATGTCTACAAGGTCTTATCAAGAGGGGTGTGTCCTTTCTCAGCCTCTTCTTTGTGCTGGCTGGATTCCAAGGAGATAGATGCACTTGGAGGGTCAGCCTGAGCCCATATTGAATGTGGGCAAAGTATGGAACAGCATGAGAAGTGACATGGGCTGATGATACCAGCTCAGGACCCCATGTTGTTGGACTTGTGTTGGTGACAGAGAAATAAATGACATTCTTGTTTAAGCCACTGCTAGCTGAGGAACTTCAGATATACTCTGCTCAATGCAGTCCTAAATAATACATAGCTAGAAATAGCATGGAAATCACCACCTATGTAGGAAAATCAACAAACAATAAGCTTTGCCAACATAACACACAAATATTTTACTAGATACCTTTCTGATAACATCTTGCCTGATGATTTCTTCTAATGGTGAGAAGGCTTTTATGTCATAATGTTGGACTTTTGGAATAGATGTCCCCTTTATGTTGTATGGAGACTTGAAAAAGAGTGCTGAGCTACAAGTTAGGAAGTTGAATTCACTGCAACTGACTCATTTCATTGGTGCTATTGTCTTCTTTCTTTGGCATTCTACACTGTTCCTATCTCTGTAACCTAACCATTTGGGACTGGATAGCCTCCATAATTCTCTAAGTACTGCAAACTGTTTCCTTTTAAAGGTGGTTCTGGTTACTAATATGTAATCATAGTAGGCCCTTCATATCTGTGAGTTTCTTTCTTAAGTGGATACAACCAACTGCAAGTCAAAAATGTTTGCCAAAAAAAGGTTGCATCTGTACTGAACATGTATGGGATTTTTTTTCTTATCATTATTCCCCAAACAACACAACAGAACTACTATTTGTATGATACTTACATTTGATTAGAGATCATAAGTAATCTAGAGATGATTTAAAGTATACAAGAGGATATGCATAGGTCATATACAAATGCTACACAATTATATAAATTTGGTGTTCTTGGGATTGGGAGGGATCCCAGAGCCAATATCCTTCGGAAACTTAGAGTGTGCCTGGTCGGATATGTATGTGTTCAAGAAAGGAGGCCACTCGGTTTATTTTTAAGGAATCTGCATTCTAACTGTGTAGAAAGCTATGCTAACACTGAGTTGTAGAGTTCCGAATGACCTGTAACTCCTGACCTCAGCTTACTGCTGTCTCTTCTACTCCAGGTTCCTTCTCTCACAGAGCTCCACATAGTACATCGACAGAGGCATGCCAACTTTGTGGTTTACAGAGGGTTCTTTATAAATTCCATCAGTTGTATTTGATGCCCTGACACACAGTTCTATTCTATTATTACCCATCTAAGACCAATCCGTTGGCTACACTCACAGTTGTTCAATCTCTCTCCAGTTAATATTAACTGTGTTTCGTCTCTCTTTAAAAGTTAAAAGCTTCCTATCAGAAAAGTAGTACATCCTATGGTTCCCTGAATGCCCAAGTGTTAAGAGTTGATGGGAAAATTAAATGAGAGGAGGATTTTAGAGAGGATTTGAGTTTTGATCCAAATTTTTATGTGACAGCTGTGAATTGTCAGAGAAGTGGGAAGGATATCTTCAAGGGTGAGTGCAAAGACCCTGAGCTGAGAATATTATGACCAAGGAGCAGGGGACTGATACATAAGGTGGACATGTTAGTTCTTCACGACTGGGACAGAGTAGCTGAGAAAAGCAACTTGAAGGAGGAAAGCTTCATTTTGGCTGCTGCATCAGATGTTGAAGTTCATAGTGGGCACTCCCATTGCTGTGGGTCTGTGGGGAGGTGGAGTGTCATGGATAAGATCTGGTCACCTCATGGTGAAGGGGC
>PVHP010027562.1:0-23780 GCA_004024765.1 Zapus hudsonius | reverse complement strand
AGAAGAAAAAGGAAGCGAACTAAAACTGAAAAACACAGTGTATTTTGTGATGTAGTGTGCTTCTGTCTTCATATAGGCTTCTCCTCTTCTTGTGGCCAGTATGAAGCACTTTGCAATTTCATACAGTGCTGTGAAGAATGTACTTTAAAACTAATTTAAATTGGATACAATTCACGTGTCATTAAATTTAGCCACTGAAATTGCATAAATCAATATTTTTGAGGATGTTGGCAAATTTCTGCAAACATGATCAGCATCTAATTGCAAAACATTTTCAGCATCTCCCCAAAAGATATAAACATTCACTCCCCATTTGTCTCTGCATACAAAAGAAAGGAAAGGCTAAGTTCACTTTCCATTTCTATGGCATTATTATCATAAAACACACATATAAATGGAGTCAGTGTGGTCTTTTATATCTGATTTACTTTGTATAACATAACATTTTCAAGGTTCATCTATGTTGGAGCACGTATCAGTACTTATATTTGTACTTAAATAATAAATAATATAATTTTAAAATATAAATAATATTGTATTGATGGACATAAATTTCATTTATTCATCAGTTGATGGATGTTTAGCTGTTTTCTCTACTTTTAAGTATTATAATTTGCACAACTGTAAATATTCCTATAGAAGTTTTGTGTTCTTTCATGTTTTGAATTATTTTGATTTGATGAATAAATTTTGGATCATTTGATAAATTTATGTGATATGTTTGGAAGAACTACCAAACTATTGTTGGAAGTGGCCAGGTGATTTTGCTTTCCCACCAGTAGTGTATAAAATTCTATTTCATACATATCATTTAACCAATTACTAGTATGTCTGATTATAGCATCACCATAGGTATAAAAAAGCATCACAATGTGTTTTGATTTGAATTTACCTAGTGATTAAAGATGACCATCTTTTATTTGTTCATTGGCTATATATCCTTTTGGAGAAACATCTATGCAAATTATTTTTTCATTTTTCCTTTTATTGTTGAATTAAAAGTATTCTTTATATATGCTAGATAATAATTCCTTATCAGATAAGTTCCTTACAAGTATTTTATCCCACTTTTTGAACTCCCTTACCACTTCCTTGGTAGTCAGACTGTATACCATGGCATCACGGTCTTTAGCTATATAGTAAGAGAAAGTTGCCCGTCTTGTCTGCCATATACAAAACTTTAGGGGAAAAATGAGGAGCATGTATGCACTAAGTTGATGAAAATGTAGGCTAATAAACTTTCCAGGACCCGTGTTTTGTGCTTGTGAGTTGGGGGTGTTGTGTGACTTTTGATGAGGAAAAGTAGAGAAATGTTGATTCATCCATATAGCACACTTGTGATTAACCAATGAAACATTTTCACCCAGGTCTAGTTTGCTGAACCAATGAGTTTCTTGACTTCACTTATGGAAGCATGGGCGAGGGGCTACTTACAGGAGCATGGGTGAGTTGAAGGCATCTGCATCATCAAAAGGCCCACTCATGCATCTATGAGAGCTGTGTTCCTGGAGCTCTCTAGAGATTCAGGCATCTCCTCCAGAGAAAGCCTTCTCACCTTAGCAATTGATTAGTGCTTTTATAGCATTGGTTAGGAATCTTTTGAATCATACCTCCCTGAGTTCCTGAGTTTCATTGGCTTTCTAAGTCTTATGAGCCTGCCTCATCTTCCCAGGGGGAACATTTCCATTCAGAGCAAGTAGCCACACAACAGGGTCTCAGCCATAATTGGGACTTAATTATCCAGATAACTGCTGACAATGCTTTCTATCTTCTTATGTGCGCTTGGATGGATATGCCTGAGACCATTTGAATTTGATCATTTTTCCTTAAGTGGATAGTTTTACTTATTTTCTCTGAGGCACATCAATCACTATTTTACTCATTTATATGCTCGTGTGAAAGCCTTCTTTAATTTATCTGTATTGAATTGGGAAATGAGTGTACCACTACATTATCAAGGTTAGGTTTTAATAATTTCTGTGCATGGATGCTGGTTTTTACAAAATACAAGCTAATGGAACATTCTCCGTCACTTACTGGAGCTTCATCCTAAATCACTATGTCAGAGAGTTTCAATACCAAGCACATGCCAGGCTGTTTGGCTCCACTCTGTACTTCTTTGTGATTGGCCTTCTTCAACTGTTTTAGCAAGGGCTTTTGTGGAGACATTGATGCTGGCTGTTTGGATGTGATGTTTTACCAAAGTCATTGAACTACAAAGGAAAGAATTTAGGGCTAGGAGCTGCCTTTCCTTTATATCCAAAAGACCAAACAGACATACACAGAGCATTCCATCCAATAGCCATACAATGAATTTTTTTCCTCAGATACACCTAAATCATTCTTCAAGATAGATTACATAAAATTTCAGGAACTTTGTAAACATCTGGAAATTAAACAACATGCCCTTGAACAACTTCCAAGTTACTGTATGTCATAGCCAGCCACGCTGCTGGGATGAATCTCCAAACCAGGCATGATTTGGGGAGTTAAGTATTTATTGAAGTAACAGACCCAGGGGAAGTTAAGGAAAAAGGCTGGCCTCCTTTCACAGATCCAAGCAGAGACAGAGACAGAAGCCCACCACCAGCACCTCAAGCAAGCACACTGTGATCCTGTAATTCACAACACGTAGAACTGCCAGACCAGTTCTGGCTTTTCTTTTGCATATCTATTCCTGGTATTTTGCATCCAAATTAGAAAGGGCCAGTCCCCAGGAGGCTAGGCCAAAGTGACATTTCCTCCAGCCAGAAGCCTGGAGACAATTAAAAATTTAATAAACACAATTATAATAAATTCTATTGGGGACATTATTCAAACTACCACACTGTAAAACCAATAATAAATTTAAACTCTCTTGAAACAAATGAACATGGACACAACATATACCAGATTCATGGTACACCACTAAAACAGTTCTGAAAGGACATTTATGAAAATAAATGGGGAATGTATTAAGTCAACAATCTATTTCTATACCTCAACATATCAGGAAGAGAATAAAAAAGTGAGCTCAAAGTTATTGGAAGGATGGAAGGAACGATGAACAGAACAGGAAGAAATGAAACCAGCACTAGGAAGAACACTATGAAAGATAATAAAAGTAAGAATTGGTCTGTTGAAAGACAAAGTTGACAAACTTTTATTTGGGTTAACTGATTGAAATGAGCCTGGGGTGATGGCTTCATGGATAAAGCACTTACCACTGAAGCCTGAGTACAGGGGTTCAGGTCCCCATGTTAAAAAAGAAACAAAGAGGGGGAGGGGGAAGAACCAGAAGGCATTATTTTCTTCAATAATCCCAGCACTCTGGTGAGATGGGAGGCAGAGACTGGAGAATTTCTGAAAGCTTGCAAGCATACTAGTAAGCAAACGCTAGTGAGAAGGGGATAGAGGCCAGGACCCTGCTTCAACTGAATTAGATAGTGAGGTTTGACCTTAAGATTTTCCTTTGACATCACATCCACGCCCACACATGAGCACATGTAGACACATATAAACACAAAAATCAAAGGGAAAAAGACGACTCAAATAAAGTCAGAAGTGGAAGAGGAGACATCACAACTGTTGCTACAAAAATGCAAAGGATTATAAGGGAATACTATGAGCAAACACACAAATATACTACCAAAAATTGTGTAATTTGGCTAGTGAAATTGATACATTACTTTTCTTATCTTTCCTTTGGGGGGAGGTTTTTTGAGGCAGGGTAGCTTCCTAGCCCAGGCTGACCTGGAACTCACTCTATGTCCTACGTTTGCCTTGAACACAGAACAATCCTCCTGAGTGCTGAGATTAACGTCATGAGCTACTATGTCCTGCTAGAATGGATTCATTTCTGCAAACATAGCCTACCAAGATTGAATCATGAACAAGTACAAAATTTCAATATATAAATGAATAAAATTTAATCGCTAGTTAAAAAGTCTCCCACTAAACAAAAGGTAGTATTTGCTACTGAATTCTATCAAACACTTAAGGACAAATCAGAATTAAACTCTCAAAATCTTCTAAGCAGTTGACAAGTAGGGAAGCCTTCTAATGTAATGTTACAAAGCCAGCATTGCTCTAAACCCAAAGCTAGATGAAGACACTGTAAGAAAAGAAAATTAGAGATAGTGGTGTCACTGATAACTGTTCATGCAAAAATCATCAACAAAATAATAGCAAACAATTCAGAAGCACATTAAATTATACATTCACCAAAATTAGGTGAGCTTTATTCCTGAGATATAAGCATTAAGAAATTAAAAATGATAAAGGAGAAAAACCACATTATCAAAATGAAGGGCAACACCCCCATGATTCCTTTAATAAATACAGAGGAATCATTCAGTAAAATTCTACATGCTTTTATTACAAAAGCTCCCAGCAAATTAGGTACTTAAGGAACCAGTCTCTACACAATGGGTGTCGTTTATCACAAGCCCACTTCTAATATCATGCTCAGCAATGAAAAGTTGAAAGCTTTGCTCCCCAGACCAGGATCAGGGATGCCCACTTTTATCAACTCTAATCAACACAGCACTAAAAGTTTTATACAGGGCAATAGGGCAAGAAAGAAATGAAAGGCTTCCCACATGAAAATATCACTGTTTGCAGACAACAGATAAATCAAAAATCCTAAGGATTTCCAGCTCTGACTGTTAGAACTCATAAGCAAATTCAGTAAATTCATAAGAAACCAAACTAACATACCAAAATCTATTGTTTCAGTACAGTAGCAATGAACTTTCAAAAATAAGATTACTAAGATATACAGGATACCTTGCCACAAGGACTAATACAGACAGCCCACAGAGGAGGATATACAACTGATCAGGGATGGGGAGGGGGGGAATTGGGGAATTCGGGATAACAACGCATGGTTTGCCCACTAAATAATGTAACACATTATGGACAATAAATATATATTAAAAAAAACCTATAAAAAAGCTATAAAAAACCCCAAGACATTTGGAAATACATTTTACTAAGAAGGTGTGTGGTCTCTACAATGAACACAACTAAACACTGATGAAAGAAGTCACAGGTTAATGGAAAATATCCTTCATAATCAGAAACAGGAAATGATGTCAAAATGTCCATACTTTAGATGTCATGTAACCTCTATCAAAAGTTCAATGAGTTTACACACAACAGAAAAATCTATCCTAAAACTCTTATTGAGCTACAAAAGACCCCAATAAGCAAAATCAATTTTGAGCAAGAAGGAGGAAGCTAGAAGCATCACCTTATCTGTTTTTAAGGTATAGTACAAAGCTATAGTTACCAACACAGTATGACACATGCATAAAAGCAGGCAAACAGAACAATCTAAAATAACAGACTGCCTAGAAACAAACCTACGTACTTAGAATCCATTGAGTTTAGATACGAAGAACACAGTGGGGGAGAGACAATCTCTTCAATATGGTGTTGGGGCAATTGATAATCCAAGTAAATTCAAAATTTACCTCATACCATGTCAACTAATCAACTAAAAGTGGATTAAGGATTTATATAGGAAAATGACGAGGAGAACTCACAGGAGGGAAGCTCTACACTATCTACATGAACAGTAATTTTAGAATATGAATCTGAAAGCCCATACCACAGAGCAGATACATACACATAGGATTACATCAAACTGAACAGATTCTTCTACCTAGCATAGGGAACGAACAGTAGAATTAGAATTCAAAACATGTTTGTAAGCTGCACATCTGTAAACTTAATATCCAAAAAATTACAAGGAACTCAAATAATCCAAGAACAAGAAAACAAATAATCTTATTAAAGATGAATAGAGGGCCTGGAAATGTCCTGGAGTAAACATGAAGGCGACTCATGGGAAAATGCAAATCAAAACCACAGTGAGATATGGCCCCGCCACTATTAGAATAGCATTGTCAAAAAGCAAAATAGGCCAATTATTCAAAGGAATTGAACCCCAGCGTGTTTCTACTCATAAGTACTATGAAAACTAGTCAAGATAAAGCAAAAAGTCATCATATGGTTGCCAAAAAACTGGAGGGAAGGGAGAGCTAATATGTAATGGGTACAGTTTCAATTTTTTAAATATTTTTTTTATTTTCAAGTAAAAAGAGATAGAAGAGAGACAAAGAGAATGGGTGCATCATGGCCTACAGCTGCTACAAATGGACTCCAGATACATGCACCACTTTGTGCATCTGGCTTACGTGGGCACTGGGGAATTGAACCTGGGTCCTTAGGCTTTATAGGCAAGTGCCTTAAGCACTTATCAATCTCTCCAGGCCATAATTCAATTTTTAAGATGAGGAAATTCTAGATATATAAGGCACAGAAATGTGAATATACTAAACACTGTGAACACAAAAACTGTTATGGGTATAAATTTAATGTTATATGCATTTGATTCCCTCCACAGAAAATAAGAATTTGTGAAAGGTATTTCTATAAAAAGAAGTATAACTCAAATACACATCTGAGCCAAGATTCTAATTATGTTTTAATAAGTACATGTAATTTCAGAATTGGTAATTCCATTATTAATTTGAAAGTTATTATGACCAAGAAGTATTATAGGATGGAAAAGTTCTGTAGAAATCTCTAGACAAACATCTTGGGAGTTTTATGTTGAATTTATCATTTTCGTTAAGAACAGAGATAGGGCCAGCTATGGGTTTGTTGGGACAAAAATTAGTGGCAGATGAAATCAACGTGAAATGATTATTCATATCTTGGTGTGACAATCCCAGTTGGTTTCTGTGTGAATTTCATTCTGTTTTGCCTGACATCAAGATTTCAATGTACATGGCTCATTAGTGCTTGTAGGCATTTCTATAATGGCAATTTATTAGACTTTGAGGTGCCGGAAGCTGTCCTTTGAAGAACTGCTTCCTGACCTCCTCTTTCAACTACAACACCTGCTGAATGAAGTGGCCTGCTATTTTTTTTAATCTTTTTATTTTGTCTCTATATAGACACTGGAAGTTTTGTGTGCTGAAGGAGAGCAGTGCTGAAAAGCCTTGCAGGAAGGCGTTTGCAGCAGCCTGCCCGTCAAACTGCATGGATCAACAATTTCTCAATTAGAAGAAGATAGACGAGAAGATAAAGTATTCGGTGACTGCGAAGCTTCAAGCAGCAGCTGAGGAAGATTTGGAGGAACATCTGGTCGAAATCTATTTCTTTTTAGGTAAGCACTCCTTTTTACAACCAGCATACATAAAGCATGAAATTGGCTTACCCCACCTCCTCCTAACAGAGAAAAAGCTTGGATTTATTTTTCCTTTGATGTAGGTATGGTGGGATTGGGAATGGGATGAGGAGGCCTTCTGAACATTTAAACTCCTTTCAGGGACAGCATTCATCTGCTATGTCAAACCTATTGTTAAGAAGTTTTCTAGCTTGGCAATGCAAAAGATTGCCAAAAATAAATAAATAAATAAGTAAACCTCAATTCATGGTAGTTCTGAATCCCCTCCCCACCCCACCACAGAAATATGTGTTTGAGCAAGAGAGAGATATTATTAGCAGAAAACTTTCTTAATTTTTGAAATTGGTTCTTTGTGTGCCTAACCCATTCTCCGGCTTTGCTAATTTAATAATGCCTTTCACTTTAGGTAATAAAAGCAAAATTGTTTTCTCCATATGCAGCCTAATTTTGTGTGTGCACAGCATCCTAAAACCACCAGCCTGCATTGCTATTTTAATATGTAAGACTGTGGCTGACAGGTTTCATGGTGCTCACCAATCAAACCAAATAACCAGCTACCCCTTAGTTCTATGAAATACTGCAGAAGGGGACCCAAATTCAAATTGGGGGTTTCTGGTTTGTGGCAAAATTGTTAATTCTTAGGCCATTCCCCTTTAATGATATTGCTCATATGGTTTTGTGTCCAATTATTATACTCCCTAGAATAATTTGAAATCAACCTCAATTTGTGAACTGTACACTGATCATATTTAACCTATCACAAAGTGCTTTATCTGTAATAAAATGTGCTTTCAAACTAATGCCCATGAGAACAAACTATTCTGATTCCTGTACAATGAATGCACTTATTTCCCATGTATCTAAGCTTCCCTTTACCAAACAATCATGCAATCAGATAATTTACAGACATTTCTGAATATCCCCGTTATCATTAGCTCTTTAAATAGTTCTGAATTTCAGCTGTGGCTTACTTCAAATTTAGCTTTGTAATAAACATGGCCTATTATTTACGTGAGGCTTTCTTTAACTTGAAGAAAGGAAATGTTCAGAAACTTTGTATACTCCAGAAATGAGTTTCATTCCAGAAATGAGATTAGATGTAGACCCCATGCAGAGGTGAAACTCCTCCAGAAGCAAAGAAAGGCTTAGCATGTAACAGGAAATTTCAGAGTACAGTTAATCTATATTGTTGTCTCTAAGTATGTTATAAATTTTCATTAAAGCAATTAAGAGCAAACTCTATTGAAAATAACCTGGAGTTGCAGGTTCCATCCAAAGGACAAATTAGAAAGGCAAATCCAAGGACAGGGTTCAACTTTGCACCTGTGCACACAGGAAGACACTATGGCTGTTTAGTAATGTAGTTATTTCACACACCCTTCCCTGTGGTGTGCCCTGTATGGCTTTGGTTATTTGCTTTCATTAGCACCTCACTTCCAGGAGAGAGGAAAAAAAAATAGAGGAAGTGACTTTGAACAATCCCTTTTGTTAATTTTTATTTCAACAAAAGTGGCTAAGAGATTTAAGAGTTAAAAATGGATTTTAAAAATATCAATGTGAAAAAGCAACCTGTGCTAGGCTTCTAGTCATCAACCGAAGGACTCAGGAGCTAGGCACAGGCAAGGGCCAACACAACTCCCCAGCAGACAGCATTGCCATTAGTCTCTCCATGTCTTTGGGTTTGGACTTTTTAGGGATCCAGACCTGATTCATGGCAGAACTGCCTTTTAGGGAAAAAAGTAGAAGGAATTTCCCTTTATGAAACAGGGGACTTCAAATATAACCAGTTCTATCTATATTTGTTTTTGAAAACATATTCCAAAAGATAAAGACATCTAGACTTGTTTAAAATGGCTTCGGTGAGAGAAAATTCTACCAGTACCAGAAGATACTGAGATTGGCAAGAATTCCAAAGGCAAGCAGGACTGGTTGAGGGGCTGGAGAGATGGCTCAGCAGTTGGAGATGCTGGCAAAGTCTGCCTGCCTGGATCAATTCCTCCAACACCCACATTTGGCCAGATGTACAAAGAGGTGGCACATGTGTCTGGAGTTCTTTTGCAGTGGCAAGAAGCCATGGTGTGTCCATTTCTCTCTCTCATAAAAATACTTGTTACAAAAAAAATCCATAAGGACAGTGACAGAATCTTAGAAATTCAGGTGTGATGGGATTCACCCACGCCCCACCTTCTTTATTTCCTTTTCAAAGAACCCTCAACAGTGTGATCTTCAGTTCTTCCTATAAACGTTCAATTGCTTCCTGAGTGGCAGAAAAAGCAGGAAGAGAGAGAGAGAGAGAGAGAGAGAGAGAGAGAGAGAGAGAGAGAGAGAGAGAGAGAGAGAGAGAGAGAGAGAGGAACAAAGGCTCACAAGACTGAAACTGAGAGCCAGATTGTTAATTCAACTGTGAAGGGCACAAGGGAACACAAAGCACCTTTGGAGAAAGATCATTTTGGGCCCCTATGAATAGGGAAGTCAGGGGCCATGATATTAAGCATCCGACAAGGAGTGACTCAGAGCCACTTTGGGTAAGTTTAGGAAGAAAAGCAAAAAGTTGTCCCTCTGCAGAACCAAACTGCAGATAATAGCTTCAGAGCCTGGGTTGTCCTTGTTGGAGGGCACAATGCCCCATAGATTTTTATTTTCACGAAACACACTCCAGAGGCTTGTGGCCTTCCAGACAGCAGCTGGCGCCGGGCAGAGGCATAGCCTCGGCCGAAGCTGCTGGCGACTGCAGCTGGCTCTTGGCCGCGCGTCTCTGGTAGCGCTGGCCAGCACCGCAGCCGGGCTTCCCGGTCCCAGCAGACGCGGTGGCTCTGGTCTGGAAGGACCTGGGGTGGGGTTGGGGGGGGGTAGAAACTGGTGGCAGCTCGGTGGATTTTGGAAACTGGGAACCGGTTTCAAGGAAAAGAGGGTGTAGGTTTGGAGAAGGGCTGGCTTCTCCGTCTTTTAACTCTGGTGCCTAAAGTGCGTGAGATGATGGGCAGACAAAACGTTGGGAGATGATCGCCTTTGGAGTACCCAGGATTTCTGGACGTGCCCGACGTGTGCCCTGAAACTGTGGACTTTGGCTGGAGACTGGACTCCACCCACTGCTTTTGGGTTCCCCCTTCCAACACACCTTCCCCGGCCAGATGCTCAGACCATCTCCCCGGGGCTCCAGGTGGGAAGGGAGGAGCGGAGCGCTTTGGTCTTGGCCGGTGGCAGATGCCCGGCTGCTGGGGTTCGGAGCAGGTTGGTGCAGCAGGGGCAAAGCCCGATGCTCGGCTGGCATCCTTGCGGGCTCGGGGTGGGCGATGATCCGGGAGGAAGAGTTCAGCGGACGCTTGAGCGAAGCCGCAGCTTTGGGGTCCCGGCCGCCTCCCTCCCCGGTCTGGGTCCGGGTCCGCGGGTGGAGGGGGCGGGGACCCGCTGCAGCGCGCGGCGAGCCCGTGGCGGCGGCGGCGGCGGCGGCGGGACTGTGTCTCTTTAAGCGCTCCGGAGGGGCTGGGGTGGGAGGGTGGCGAGCGCGTTTCCATGGCACCGGGACTGCGAGGGCCGCGGGGCCGCGGGGCTCCCTCGGCTCCAGTCGTTCCCGGCCGAGCGGGGGTCGCGCAGCTCGCGGGCCACCGCGCGCCCGGCGTGGAGAGAGGGGGTGTGGACTCGGCCCGCCGCCCCTCGCGCGCTCGCGGTGGAGAGTGGCGGGGGACGGCCACCGGGGCCGGGCTGCAGTCGCGCCCTCCGCACAGGGACACGCACGTCGCCAGCCCCGCGAGCCCGGGACTTCAACTTCTGCCCGGAGAAGACAACTTCGGCGCGGGGTTCGGACTCGCGCGTCCCCAGCGGCGCGCAGCACCGCACCGCACCGCACCGCGCCGCGCCGCGCGCACTTCGGGCGGTGGCCCGGGCGGCTTGGCCTCGCGGAGATGACCTCGCCGCTGGTGCTCTGGTGCTGGTGCGCCTGGGCGGCCGCCGGCTGGACCACGGGAAGCGCCCTGCGGCTCCTGCCCGGCATGTAAGTGACTCCCGCGGGCGCAGGAACGGGACAGCGCGGGCGGATCGGGTCCCTCCGGGAAGGGACCGCGCGGGATGAGGTGGCCGCGGGCGGGCGGGCACTGGGAGGGTTCCCCGCGCTGTGGCTGGCCAGGATGGTGCAGGGGACGCTGTCACCTGCTTGTCTAAGGCCAGCGCCAGCCCCGAGGGTCCCTGGGCTTTCCTCTGGATACTTTCTAAGCACCTGACAGATCCCCCTCCCTATGTCCCCAAGTAGTTTGTGTGTGTGTGTGTGTGTGTGTGTGTGTGTGTGTGTGTGTGTGTGTGTGTGTGTGTGTTACAGTTAATCTCCTGTTTGGCTGTAATTGGTCACTTTTAAAAGAGGTTTTTGAATGAAATCCTGTCGGAACAGCAGATTTCTTGTCATTGTTTTCTTTGTAGAAATCAATGAGATCTCGCAGCCTTTTCTTTGGGGAGGTTTTATCAAGTTCAAGGAATTCCACAGGTTTGATGAGAGTCAAAGTGGGGAGTCGGGATTGAAGGAGAGGCTCTCTGCTTGCTGACTTACATGTAGACCTTCCCCTTAGAGAACTGGAGCGTCATGCTCTCCCTCTGGGTAAGAGATGGAGAAGGCTGGACAAGCCCATTCTTAGTTATCACATCAGGTGTAGCTAGGAGCTTGGGTTGTCTATTCTCCTTGTCTGGCTGGGGAAGTTTTTGCCAAATTCCATGGAATTCGCAGGATCATGGACATGGGTAGTCTGCCAGGTCAAATTCTCCTTTTTGCAACTGCTCTTGAGCTACTAGCTACTGCTCCAGAGGGTTTGGACATTTACACATTTTTGCTACTTTGTTGCTTCTTTGTTTCATCCTTGCTTGTCTTAAAAGTGAATATTTTATAATAAAAATGGTTATGAACTCAAGTCATCCATTCCTTTCCCTACCTTCACTATTTCCTGTAAGAAAAATACTACATTTTGGGATCACTTTACATTTCCATATTTCATCCCTCTGGTGTGAAATTCAGTTTGCTACCTGGTTACTGCAAACGTCACTAACTATAAATCTTCAGACATGGCCAGGGTGTCACTGGCATCCCACAACTTCTTGTCCACATAGTTTGCAAATGTACCTTTCACAGAGATGCACGAAGTTTCTGTGAATGAGATTTCTCTGGAATGGATAAGCTTTCCCTTGTTTATTTTGAAGGGGTCCATTTGGACTTTGCAGTTTATCTCAGAAGACGTTCGTTTGGAAAGCCTATGCATGCACAAGCCTTCACTTCTTAGAAATGGCTCTTTGCCAAGCTTTCCCAGAAGTCCCCCTAGTACCTTTGTGAGAGCCATTGTTAAAGTGCATCCTGGGTAGTCTTATTGGTAGCATAAGAGTCACCCATGCACACTGAGACTGAACCTCCCATTGGGGAGGCATTGGGAAATAGCAGAAATGAGGCATTGTTTTTAAAACTCTCTTCAGTGTTGACTCTTGCTGAAAAGGCTGTAGTGATGGCATCGCATGCTTTTTTAAGGAGGCTGCTTTCACAGTTCATTTACTCATCAGGTAAGATTAAATCAGATATTAAAGCCAGCGTAAGTTCTTGAAATGTTTAATAGAGATGTGTCTTCCAGGGATTTGTTGAAATCCCTCTAATAATTCTTAATACTTTCTGAAATCTGGAAGGGGAAATCCAATCAAATTTACATTGAATCCTCTCTGGTGTTAACAGTTCACAAGGGTTCATTTAGCAGGAAGCATGTTGGGATCTAGTGCCAGGTTTTTACAGATGTCTTGACAGATGTTTGTATGTGGACTATAACCATGTATAACACTTGATTTCCATATCCCAGTCTATCTGGTAACGGAAAGAGAATTGTTGCTGAGATTTTTATTGACCTACAAGGTCTATTAGCAGTGAAAGCAGGCTTTTGATGAGGTGAAGACCACCGATGAAAATATGTCATCTGTCATCTTCCTGACTGGCACTTCTAGGTCATTGATGCATGCAAGAGATTTCTATAGCTGGTGTTGTAGTTGAGCAGGTTTGGGGAGCTACAAGACCAATTGCAGATAGGAAGGGACTGAGCAGCAAACCAATGCTATGCTATTCATGCTGCATTCCTCAGAAAGTAAACTTATTTTATCAATGAGACAAAAGGTCAGGCATGAATTTTCCAATTCTAAGGACATTAACCTATCTGATTATCTTATTTTATCACATTTAGGAAAAATTTCAATAACTAATGTTAAAAATACTTATAAAATCATTAATTTCCAGCATGATTAAGTACACACCCTGTCAGTAGTTATTGTAAGTACCCTAGTACACAGCTAGTAGTTAATTCCCCTTGGATTCTTATGTAAAAGCTACACAATTTTAGCTATCCTACATGTACTATTTGTTATCTTAAAAATAACCCTATGAGACAAGCAATCATATTATTCAAATTTTATGAAAGAGACACTGCTAGGTTGAAGTTCATCCTCCAAAATCTGAACCCACACAGATTAATTCTAGAGCTAAACTTTCTCTTCTCTCCCTCCCTTTCACTTCCCTCCCCTTCTCCTCTCTTCTCTCCTCTCTCTTTCTTTTCTTTTTCCTGCATCCTGTTCTCTTCCCTCCCCTCCTCCTTCCTATCTTTCTTTGTTACCAAGAATGACCTTGAGCATCTGATCCTCCTGTTTTCATTTAGGCATTAAGGATTAGAGGCATGAGTCACCCACCTTCCAGGCTTCTATTGGCATTTTGTGCAACATTATCTAATCATTTTACCATTGGTAGGAGAGTTCTTCATAAGGAAGGCCTGAATTTTCTATACCTGGTGGAAACTATTCATAATAAATTATCCTGAATGCCTGCATATGCTTACATGTTAAAATGTTGGACTAGGATTAAACTGGGAATTGTAGAGTGGGAAAGCTGTCCTTAGAAAATACATTGTTAAATGGAGAATTGTGATGGGTGATGACTTTTGTAGTTCAGGCTGGCCATGAACTGCAGTCCTCCTGCAACAGCCTCCCAAATGCTGTCATTCCAGGAATAAGTCTCTTGGTGATGTCATTTTGATAAAGGGATATTGATAAGTTGACTTATGTTAATGATCCTCTGCAAATGTTTTCCAAATGATCAAATAGGAAATATATTCTACCTGGATCTTTGAGGAACCAAAGAACAATGATTAGCTGTAATGTCTTATATTAAAACATATCCTTTGTAATGTACTCTTTTAAATACTTTTATGATAATGTGATGAAAACGGTGAACATAGTAGTGATAGAGCATGCTAGTCATAAGCTTAAGCTCTTGAACTTGAAATACTTGGTTGTTTTTAATAACTGGAGGAAATTTTAGGGAGACATGGCCACTTTGTGACTCTGTCTCTCTTAAACTGTATGGGACATCTCAGATACATCCACTAACAAGGATATCTGATACAGGCAGTTTTGATATATAACTTCAAAATATATCAGATATGATATTATTTGTCCACCTGTGCTATAAATTGCTCTGACAAAATACCTGTCATGAATAGCTTAGAGGAGGAAGAGTTGAGGTTGGCTTTTTATGATTTTTATAGGTTTAAGCTCATGGTTGGCTGGTTCTGTCATTTGAGGCAGAACACCATGACTCGCCTCAGGATAGTCGAGAAACAGAGAGAGAGAGAGAGAGAGAGAGAGAGAGAGAGAGAGAGAGAGAGAGAGAGAGAGAGAGAGACAGAGACAGAGACAGAGACAGAGACAGGAATGAATAAGTTATGTTTCCAGAATGTGGCCCTTCAGTGATCTACTTCCTCAAGCTAGGTCTCACTTCCTAATTTCTACCACCTCCTACCAATGTCATCATATCAGGACTCTCTCAGGCATTAATCTATCAACTAGGTCACTGTCCTCAGGATGAAATCTTTTCTTCAAATACTTACCTCTGAGTATTGCATTTTAAACACGTGAGTCTTCTGTGAGGACCTTTAGTATATAAGCCATTACCCTCCCTGTTTTCACAATACACATGCATGGAAATAACCTTCACTTTAGTCTTCTTTAGGTGATGTGGGAACCTGTGGCCAGATGGGGTGGTGGGGAAGAATCAGTGGATTTTAGAACTTCCTGAAGTTTCATAACGTAGGAGAGGTGGGGTGAATTTTGGATCCATCCTGGTTTACCTTCAGAGCTCTGTTCTAGTCACCATACTCCCTGGTGGTCTTCTCATCTTGCCACTGTGATCATTTTACTGAATCTGCATCTGTTTAATTACATTTAGAAGAAGCTGTTCTTTCCCCTTTTCCTCAGCTTAGACCCAAACATTTGTCCCTTAGTTTTTGTGATCCATGCCTTATTAATAAAAGTGATGTTATGTACATTTTTAGTGTTCCTGTTCTCCATGCAGGTATTTTCACCATATTTTTGTCTCTGTTTTTTTTTTCTATTTCTTATGGGAGTACATTTCTCCCTCTTCTTTCAAGACAATTCTTCCTTGTTGCAGATTCCAACTGATATATATGTCATCAGTTTTCTTTATTTTCTACTCTTTTCTGTCTACTACTTTTTTTAAAAAAATATTTTATTTATTAATTTTCAAGCAGAGAGAGAGAGACAGAGAGAGAGAGAGAGAGAGAGAGAGAGAGAGAGAGAGAGAGAGAGAGAGAGAGAGAGAGAGAGAGAGAACCAGGGCCACCACCTTGTGGGTCTGGCTCACGTGGGTCCTGAGGAATTGAACTGGGGGCCTCAGGCACTGGAGGCAAGTGCCTTATCCGCTGAGCCATCTTTCCAGCCCCTGTCTACTACTTTTTTTTTTCATTTCTTGAGTCTTTCTACGTTTTTTTAAAGTTTTATTGGCTTATTTTTAAATTATTATTTAAACTATTATATTTTTATTTTATTTATTCATTTTCAAGGAGAGAGAGAGAGAGAGGAAGAGAGAGCAAGCCAGGGCCACCACCTTGTGGGTCTGGCCTATGTGGGTACTGGGGAATTGAACCCAGGGCCTTAGGCACTAGAGGCAAGTGCCTTAACCACTGAGCCATCTCTCCAGCCCTTTCTACATTTTTAGAATCAAATTTCTTTCTGTGGTCTATCTGCAGATCTGTCTTGACTTTGTTTCTTGTCACATTCACCTTCAATTTCTCCATGCCAGCTCATTGATGC
Organism: Zapus hudsonius; assembly: GCA_004024765.1. NCBI lineage: Eukaryota > Metazoa > Chordata > Mammalia > Rodentia > Dipodidae > Zapus > Zapus hudsonius. The sequence continues at coordinate 7,492 of PVHP010027562.1, read as the reverse complement.
TGCTTGCTTTCTTATAATTATTTAACCCATTGTAGCCTGGCCCCCTCTGCCATTGTTCTTTCTCTGAGCCTATCTTCCTTTCCAAACTTACCTTTACCCACATTTTTTCTGTGCCATGTGATACTATTAACTATTACTTTGATCCACTTTTTTTCTCACACCCTTACCTACACTTTTTCTTTATATACTCAGTTTCTTCTGCCTTTCTCCGCCTTCCCTGTCCCTGCATCCCCCCCACCGTCTCTAGGCATTCTTTCCCCCAGTCTGTACAAGTTATCTGGTTTCTCTTTCTTTCTTCTCACTGTTTCCATCATACACTGTATTACAGTGAAGCCTAGATCTGCAGAACTACCTTTAATCTGTAGGGAGCTATGTTCTCCCATTTTCAACTCGGGAAGAATCTTTTCCATGGGTTTGAGATTCGGAATGTTCATAGAGCATCGCTGAGACATCTTCTCAGGTGCCATGTCTATCCTCCCCTTTGTGAAATTTGGAATTTCATTTCCAGTTCTCCTAAACTGCTTGATGCTTTATGGGTTTTAGGTGACAGGATTATGACAAGACCTTTTATATGGCATAAATAAGTTAAGCTTTCCATTACTATCAGTTGCCAAATCTCATAAGCACCAGCATTGAGATATGTCTTCAGTGATTCTTAGTTCCTGTTTTGAAACATATGCACAACAATGTGATTTCTACTCCTCCAGTAACATGGTTTTCTTTTGTTTGGTCTTCCCTTTCTCGTCTTTTGAAGTTTTATTATACACACTACTTCATTTTAAATTCCTTTTCAATTTTAGCTGATACATGAAAGTTGTGTATATTTATAGTAGAAATTGTGATGTTTGCTAAATGTAGACACTGTATGATGCTCAAGCAAAGTAAATCTATCCGTGTTTTCAAATATTAATTGAATGTTTATGTGGAAACAATTTAAAGACCTTTCAACCTTTGACTTATGTGCTGTGGTGTTTTCTACAGAAAAATACTGTGGAACATAACAGATATCTAGATGTAATTTAGTATCTACTCATCAACCATTCCTCGTCTTCCTTCCCTATGGCTTCTACCCTTCATTTTTTTTGTAAATTTCTATGACCCCTAATCTTTAAACTCTGCATGTGAGATCATAAAGTGCTTGTCTTTCTGAGCCTGTCTTATTCCGTTTATCATAATGATTTCTACCTTCCTTCATTTTGTTGGAATTAAAAGATAATTTCATCATTTTTCTGCAGGGCTGAATCATAAATATACATGTAAATATATATATATGCATAGATATTCTCCCTCCTATCTATCCATATATATATATATATATATATATATATATATATATATATATATATATATATATATATATCAAGGCTGATTACTTTTGGCTTGTGTGTGTGGTGTCTTGTGTCATATTTGTGTGGGGTACATGAACATATATGTTCCTATGAACTACTTCATGTGCTCATGTGTAGAGGCCAGAGTGGAGCTTTGCTCTTCTGCACATTCCTTCTTGAGCCAGAGTCTCTTACTGAATCTGAAGCATGCATGCAGTTTTCTCACCAGCCAGATTAGAAGATTCTCTGGTCTCTGCTCCCCTATGGGACTAGGGTTACCAACACATGGAGCCATGCACAGCCATTTGTGTGGGTCCTGGAGACTGAACTCAAGTGGCTCATTAGATTCCTCAGACCCTCATGGCTGTACAGGAAATGCTTCATTTATTTTTATGAGAGAGAGAGAGAGAGAGAGAGAGAGAGAGAGAGAGAGAGAGAGAGAGAGAGAGAGAGAGAGAGAGAGAGAGAGAGAGAGAGAGAGAGAATAGGTACACCGGGCCTCCTCCAGCCACTGTAAAAGAACTCCAGATGCATGCACGTCTTTGTGCATCTGGCTTTATGAGTGTAGTGGGCAATCAGCCTGGGTTGTTAGACTTTACAGTCAAGTGCCTTAACTGCCAAGCCATCTCCACCGAAGTTTATTTTTAAAGTAAATTTGTATAAACACTATTTCTTTTCATGATGATCTCTGGGATAATGTTTTTAAGTATCACTGATTATTTCACAATTTAAGTACTATACATACTTTTACTCATTTATACCTTATACCAGTCATATCAGAAGACTATATTAATGTCTACTTTTTATCACTTTACGATGTCAGAATTGAAGATAAGTTTTTCAGGATAAATTCTATGTAACGGTATAAAGCTTCAGAGAGAAATCTTATAGGAAGAGTGAAGACATGAACCAAGATTGGATCTAAAGACTGCTTTCAATTACTATACTATATTCCAGGGCTTATTTTTCTGGAGTTATTATTATTTTTATTAATTATTTGGTTTTTCAAGATAGCGTCTCACTCTAGCTCAGGCTGACCTTGAATTCATTATGTAGTCTCAGGGTGACCGTGAACTCACAGTGATCCTCCTACCTCTGCCTCCTGAGTGCTGGGATTAATGGCATGTATCACCACTCTTGTCTTACTTCTGGCATTAAGTATATAAATATTCATAAAGTCTGTCTTTTTCAATTTTTTTGTTCATCTTTACTCCTTTTCTCCTAGTGAAGAATTTTGAAACTTCTCTGATTTTACTCTACTTGCAAGTTAACAAGTAAGTCTGCCACAGTTGCTAGTGACTGACAGGAGGCAGATTACTGAGTCAGAGATAAATGACTTTATCAGCCCTTCAGTCTGTGCAGCAGGAGCTTGGTGTGTGCATCCTCTTACCATCTCACCTAAGTTCCATGGAGTCAGTGAGGATTGTTCTAGAAGGATTCTGAACACACAGGGACAGCAGAGAAAGCCCAACTTAAAACAAACAAACAAGAAAACAAACAAACAAAAAGACAACAAGATCTTGTAAGAAGCCTTTTAGTAACTCTGCACAAGCTCTGTTCTTAGAGGGAGAGTTAACTTCTATAAAGCTCAAGAAAGTATGTTGCCTTAAGCCCTGACAGGGGACACAGTCCATCTCCCAACAGTGTTGTCCACATATACATACATCTTTCTAGAAAATAAGAAATGTATATGGCATGTAAGTTGTTAATTACACTGCATTTTTATGTTGTTCTGGGAATCAAACCTAGGGTTTGAGTCAACTGCATGCTAGGCAGCTGCTCCATAGTCTGAGCTGGAAAAAGCTATACTTATAGGCTGCTGTAAAGTTTCTTGCAAAAAGTGTTAGACATCCCATGGAACTGTCTTCCAACCCCCTAACAATTTCTTCTCCATCCCAGTAGCACAGATTTTGCTATGGCTTAACTCTAGCTGTGTTTTCTGTTGTTGATTCCAGCTCTTGTCTTTACCATTCTTTTAAAATAGGTGAAACCTCACTGGGAATATATAGGTACAGGTTTATGGAGCTTCACAAAAACTTGTGTTCAAATACCAGATCCCAGTACTTGTCTTTTCTCCTCTGAAATCAAGTCAGAAACTCCCTTGCTTTATAAGTGACTGATTGTTCTTGTTACTTCATTCAGCAAACATTGACTCATGATCAAGTTCTTTTTCAGGCATTGAAGATACAGAGGGAAGTGAGCAATCCCCTTTCCATAAACAATTCCTAGAGACCTGGAGGGACACAAGCAAACAGAGCAAAGCCTACAACATACAGTTCCAACCCAGCTGCAAGGATAACAAATACAGGGCTTCTGAATAGGTTTCCAAGATTATAGATGTATATTAAGCTGGCTTTTGAGCAGGTTTGTAAGGTTTGTATTGGTGGAAAGGTCAGGGGAGTATCAAATTGGTGAGAGCAAGATGGAGGCAAGATAATCAGGGAGTGACTATCAAGATTTTTGGACACTGATGGGAAATTAAGTGGATATGAACGTGCATTCTAATTTTCTCGGATATTTATTCTGATTTATGCTCAGTTCATTATTCTTATGGGTAATAAGATATTGATGAAGAACAGAGAAATAATCTAACCAGACTGGTGTTTTCTTGAGTATAGAATGGGTTCGATAGGGCTGAAGCCAGAGGCAGGAGATCCCATTGGAAGGCTTGATCCCTAGTCCAGGTGGTGTGACTCTTAAAAACAGAAATTAGTGCTGGTGAGAGGAAGAGATCAGAGAAATTAACGTCCAAAACAGTTACTGCATGTGTGGAGGTGAGGGAGAAAGGCTTGAGGGAATCCTGGAGAAAATTAGAAGCACAAGGGAACCAGAAGCTTTGGAGGCAGAGAGGAGGAGTTGCACACCGTCATTGTTGGGATGCCCAGTCCATGGTGTTTCTGCTAGACACTTTCTAGAGAAATCTGAGGAGACTGGTTTGGGAGTGTGGTCTGGACTGGGAACAAAGGTTATTGTAGAAGGAAACTTGGAAACTTTAAGATGGAAGAAGAGGACAAAAATAAGGGGAGGTTAAGTCACTGCCTGAGGTGTAAAATGTTACTGCTGTGGAAGACCTCATGGAAGCTGTGTAAAGTAAGACTAGTGTCATTCATGAAAAATGATTGACTTAGAGCTGTGTAAACAGACTGAATGGGAGAGCATCAATCTAATAGAAAGCATGTCTCTCATGGCTATTGCTTGTGGTTTTGATGACAAGAAGTGGAAACCCTTATAGGGGATCCTTCTGTGCATCTTGCCTGACCAGACATTCACTCTGTCTCTTCCATCATTCTCAGCCCATGATTCCCTTGGCTAGAAATGTCATCATATAACTTCCTTCTGAACGATTCAAACAGAATTTAATTACAGACAAGGCATAGATCAGAGCCAACTCCACCAGCATCAAAGCGTTTTCCTCAGACCTGCAGATGTTATAAAGATAGGGAAGAATTCCAGGGAATTTATTTTGTTGTATAATAGTAAAGGACCATAAAGGAGTTCGATGAAAACTTACTGCTATTAGAAAGGAAGGAAAAGATGCACTCAGCAAAGGCAATCATGGAAAGTTTTGCGGTTGCATTAGAAAGCAAGGTTGGATAGGGTTTCCGATTAGCACTCACTGCAGGAAAGAGGGCACAGCAAGCAAGGTAAGGTGTTCCAGGCTACAAAAGGGAAGTATCTTCTGGGGATGCCATACCCTGTGGTGACTGGTGTCTCCACCATTGACTCTGTGTGCATGCAGTTCAACTCTCTCCTGGGCATCCTAGGATTCCCCAAATGCACTGCATACTTTAAGGCCTTAGAGCCCTTGCTTTTGAAAAACTGTGGCCTCCTCCAACACACCCAGGACAAGCTGTAATTTCCAGCCGAGAGTCACCTGTTTCACATGTACTTCCAGGGCTCTGAGGGAGGGAGTAATTGTGTCTCTATCTGTCACAGCAATCTAAACTGACACTTTTATTTCACTTGGGTATCTAGAGAGCTCTAGTTTGTTTTTCAAAAAAATCTTTGTTTGATAGCCATGTGATAATGATGACAGTATGCTTGGAATTATTAAAGACCTTTTCAGCCAGCTCTTTGTGAAGTAGTTTCCTTGTATATAAATGATGTGGCTTGTCAACTCATGATCTGGAAAATGTTTTCTGTCACTCTTCAGTGGACAGTCTTCAGTGGTGTTTAATGTTCCTCCTCACTGACATGGTTAATTAGGAATTGACAGTAATTCTTAGCTTTAGTGCATTTTGCTCTTGAGGGAAGAGGAAATCCCAGGAGACATGAGCTCTCTCATTTCTCTGAATTATTAACAAAACTGTTTTGATGGTTTAGTGTAGTGGATACTGATCAGAAGAAACAACCTAATTTTGAATAGTTTTTTTTTTTCTTCTGGAACTCAAAGCACTCATATTCAGTTGCAAGACCCGCAGGGTTTTGTTGACTGTGAAAGGTTTAGCTTATGAACAACAGTATGTGAGGATGTAGCATATAGGTTAGGATATGTAGGTACAAAAAGAAACTGTATCAGATACTTGAAATTTGCTATAGGATAGATTTTAAATGTTTTCAAGCATGTGCCTGTATGTGTGTGCACACACAGTAAGGTGATAAATGTTTTAACTAAATAGAATGTAAAAATCATTTCACAGTGTATCACATAACAACACTGTGTCCCTTAAATTTATATAATTGTATTTGTCAATCATATTTAAATAATAGTTGGGAAAAGTAAATTATGATAATCCACCAGTCAAATTGTATTACATATGTATTATGCAGTTCAAACAAATTTTGGCTATCTTAGCTTTTAAAGCCCAAAAGATAAGAAAACAATTCTCAGCATGAATAAACTGGAAATGTATCTTGACATCAAAAATTTATTTTCCAATGCATCTCACGGCTTACTCATGCTGAGAACCACTTCTTATCTTTTGAACTTTTGAACTCTCTGTGTATTCAGATGAGCAAAAATGAACATGGGTTTCCTTTAAATGTACCAGAGTACCAAATGTAAAATAACACACGTAGGCACTCCAGACACAGCAATAAACTCTGGTCAATTATATGATAACAGAATAGTGTGTGAATTCAGCTTCAGGCATATTATTGCAGCACTTGGCATGAATTTAGATATAGAAAGCACCATAAGTTCTAGTCATTACATCATACAACTGAGGTCCTTATATTTCTTACAAAGGCAAATCTTGCTTGAATTCAACAGACAGTTAACAAGTGTGAGGCAGGAAACAACTCAGTCAGCATTCTCCTTCTTTCATAAATCTATTTACAGTAGAAAGCTCATTAACATTTTAATTGTTTCACTGTTAAAGTTGCTCTCAGTGCCACCTTTAAAAGGCTTGAGTTCATTAAAATTTAAGGGACAAGAGACATCAACTTCTATTCTAATGACCCAGAGGTTGCCAAGGCTCTAAGTATTTTTTTTTTTTTTGGTACATTGGACAACTGAGAGCTTCTCTGTGATAGGTAAATACACTAAAAGGTAGGGTATTGTATTACTCCATGTTGGCCCTACTGGAAAGCTAGCTATCCCTCTCCTCTTTAACCTGCATCCCAGGACATCTCAAAGTGTCTTCTTAGTCTGTTCTATTAACTTTTATTTCATGGCCCATGGTATTCCAGTAGCTAGTTTCTAATTCTGTTGAGAGATAACTATGAGCACAAACTTGCTGGTTGCATTCAAACCAGCCATGGATAATCTATATCCATCCTGTGCTTTTCTACCTCTACTAATGTTCCTCTCCGATGTCCCCATCCTCCCCAAACTTAAATGACTTCTGAGCATTTGGAGAGCTGTGGCTCTGACTCTGCTGTGCAGAGCCTAGGGACTGTGATACACCCTCTGGGTTTTGGTCTCTCATTTGTCTGGTAACACTTTGGTATATGTTCCAGGACACCTTTGGCTTGTAACCTATGTACCTCAAGGATTAACCAGCCTTAAAATTGGTCACTAAGGGTTCATCTCATATACTATTATTTAACATTGCTCATTTAAATGTCAGCCAATGTCTGCATGGGACTACAATGTGTTTGGCTCCAGTTTAGGTGGAAACACTTTCTGACAAGAGATAATTTCTTCTCTAAAGAGCATTTCTCACTATTAAGGGTGAAACCCTATTATCTTGTTCTAGGAGAACATATTTTATTTTTTTTTT
>PVHP010027561.1:0-23773 GCA_004024765.1 Zapus hudsonius | reverse complement strand
TGTTTAAATGTGACCTTACTTCTGTGCTGATCCTCACTGGGACCCTCAGTAGTGGAAGCTTCCTTCCCCTCCTCACACACATGCCCCCTCCTGGGAGCCTCCTGTGTCTGGACAGCTTGGATCTTGCTCTTCCCTCAGCCATGCCTGAGTCAGTGGTTTCTCATATAACACTCTATCACCTCACTATTCCAGCTTGCATGTTTGCTTGTGTCTTCTTAGTGGAGCCTGGGACTAGAGAGTGGACTTTTGTTTGCTCTGTGTCATGGGGCAGACAGAACGTGACCTCACCATTGCCTGATTGCTGGCAGCCTCCCTCAGAGAGAAAGGCACATGAAGACTGCAGCCTGGGGAAGTGATGGATGGATGAGCCCCTGGCATGAGACCCCAAATATGTTTGCTGATTCATCTCCCCACACGGTCTGAGGACCTCTCCTGGAAGGAGACCCTGCATATTCTTGCTGATTCACCTCCCCACACTGTATGAGGACTTCTCATGGAATGAGACCTGCATACACATGCTGATTCATCTCCCCCACAGTGTATGAGGATCTCTCATGGTGATCACTACATTTCTGTTTTGCTTTGTTGTTGTTGGGATTTGGTTGGTGCTGGGAGTCAAACCCATGACCTACATGTAAGTGTAGAGGGGCTTTAATGTGACTTCAAAGGCATTCCCCCCCACCCCAATCCAGGCCTCTTCTGGGAACAAGGAACTAAAACTGACTCATCTCTGATAAATGTAGGATGGAGGGAGGGACAGGATGGCGCTGTCCAGGTGTATGCCCTTAAGATAAGATGTTTGCTAAAGATTAAATCCCTGGAATGTAATGGAAACTCCATTCTGGTAGCGATTAGGCTCCTGGAATGTATACATGACCTCCAGGATGTAGCCAGAAGGTCTCAGGCCAAAGAACGCCATCAGAAAGGTAATAAGTGACCAGTCAAGAGGTATAGGTTAATGACTCAAAATTCACAGGTGAAGCAATCGGGAACCAACAACTTTAGAGCACCCAAACCCCTATGCACTGGCCAATCACCTGGGCAGAATGTGTTCCCGACAATTGCTGCACACAAATCATTTAAAAAATATTTTATGAATTTCCTGCCATGTTCTGTGATTTGCCGTGATAGAAGCCCGTTGGCTCAAACTGTATATATGTTGGAAAAAATCTGCAACCGGGGTGCATGTCTCCTGCTATGGGGGGCAGTTCATGTACCCCAGCTGGCTGGAAATAAACCTCACTGTGTGACTTGCATTATCACGTGTGTCCTCTGTCCTTCTGAGGGGTGATCAGCCTTGGACCACAACATTAGACAAATGCTCTGCCACTGAGCCATATTCTCAGCAAGCACTGAGTTTCTGTGGTGTCATTTTTATTACCTTCTAGTTTCCTCTGTGTGGACTGGTCATGATTTTATCTAGCCAGTTTTCCATCAAAAGCTGTTTCCAGATCTGATTGCTATGCTTCTTTGACAGCTCCCCTGACATCTTGAACTCATGACATTCTGTACTCCATGATCAAGACCCCTGAGGTAAAAGATGACCACTACTAGCTTCAACCCAAAAATGCCAGAGATAAAAATATCAGTCTCTTTCCTGGTACCCGAGGAAGATTTCTCCAGATGAGGCCCACAATAGCTGAGGATCCATGTGTCTGCTGCCTGTTTCTGGACTTGAGTCCTTGAGAGAAGGACACAGCCATGCCGAAGAGGACTGAAGGACATCTCCCAGGCTGACTTCAGCAGTCTGAGTTGGTTCTTGGCCTCTGTAGTTTGTAGGATATCAGAATCATGCAAGATTCTGGTGATCATGCACCTATATCCAGACAGACCATAGCAGAAAAGAACAGGGCTCTTTGTCCAGGGTAAGGTTCGATCTGATCCCATAACCTGATTGTATCATGTACATGCAGGGATGACAATGTCCAACTATAGAAATCATAACAAGTTGACCAGTCATTGTTTGTTGATTGAATTGATTGCTCCTTCCATAAGGAAATGGCTGGGGAACCTCCAGTTTTATGTCCTGTCATGAAGTGACCAATCCTGAGTAAGGATCCATAAGTCACATGTGAATTCTTTGCACAGGCAGGTGCTCCCCGTCAAGTTACATGTAACTCAAAGGAGCCCATGGGCTATGTTGCTTTAAAGAATCAAGAATGACTTGTTACCTGAAGAGCCTGCTGAAGGCTTTACTTTTCACAAATCAAAGATGAAATACTGGCCATCATGCCAGCTGGGGTAGATAGTTCTCTTCAAGGGTCCCTTAGCATTTCTCAGAGTGTGCTACAAATTACAGCCCTGCACATGGAGAAGCCTGTGGGTACAAAAGGCTGACCAAGTCATTGAAGAGGAAGACTTCAGGTGACTTCATGTTGGCCATGATCTATGTGGACTGGTGCTCAATGATGTGTCATAAAATGAAAGGCCCATGGTGACGAGGGGCAAAATGGTGTCCCTTTTTGAATGCATAGGAGTCCAGTACCCTCCTAATGGACAAGAAGATGATATGAAACAGCAGGAAAGTAAAATTTATTTGAATTATTTTGGATTATGTGCCCTACTACATGGTGATGTCAAAGTTGATTCTGGGGAACAGAGCCTGCAGGAAGCAGAGGTAGGTATGAGATTCCTGACATTACCGGAGTGTTACACCTGCATGAGCCCCAGATGAACCAAATGTCCTCCATGGTTGAGTTGAATATCCAGGACAATGACACTGAAAGAGTTTTTACAAATATTAAACACCACGGACACTGAATTAAATTCTCCACACAGTCCTGTTTGACAGTGAAGGTACACATGGTGGCCATTGCTTGGTTAATCTCAGCTCCAAAGTTGATGGTGCGTGGTGCAGATTTATGAGGACATGGTGTTCAACTGCACTGAAGCAGCAGAACCCCAGCTCCATCTGGGGGTCCTGAGAGCAACTTGTCTGTCCCCGAGAGCAATGATGAGTATGTGATAGTGTTCTCCAGGCTATCAATGCTGAGTGACATTACCAAACTGTCAGGGACCATCACTGTCCTCCACAGTTGGGGACATGAGTGCAAGAGGAGAAAAGACTGAAGCCACAAAGCTTAAGGAGCAGAAAGAGCCCTTCTCTGCATACAACTGCAGAGAGTTTGAGAAGAACACTTTTGTGGCCACCATGGTAATGACACGTGTGAAGAGGAGAAAGTGAGGTATATCAGGAGCCAGGTTCTGAAGACCTCCTTCACCGAGATTGTTCAGAGCATCTGCAGAACACTGGATTTCTGTGTGATGAAGTTCCATCATGGCTCTTGCAAGCAAGGTGTGACGATGGTAAATAGCCAGAAATGCAGACAATGATGCAACAGCAATGAAACACTGAATGAGCTCCATGGTAGTGCAAATCCTTGGACCACATCCCTGGGGACAGTGACCCTGCGCTGCAGCTAATACAGCCCCATGACCCATGTGTGGTCAGGAGTATGATGTAGTGCTGTACTAGCGGGTCAGATCCTAAAACATGGAGTGTGAATAATTATATACATATATGCATACATTCACATGTCCTCTAAAGCATGACTTGGTCCCAGCCATGTGTGACAGAATTATACAGGCTGTGACCCTATCACGTATGAGGAAATTAATACCGATTTAACAGAGTTACTCTAGCATTCTTGAGTGAAACTAAGCCCTTGATAAAGCCTTCAATGACATCATTGTGCTTCAGGAGAATGACCCTGAAAATTACAGTCAATTACCCACTACCAGAGAATCATCCACAGCCCGCTACCACTGCATGTATGTCATCTGTTGCTGTGAACCAATCACAGTTCACTCTTCATTTGTGACCTCATGAAACAGGAGGTGTTTTTATGTCTCAACAGTTGAACTGTGATTCAATATGGATCCCGTGTTGCTGCACTTTCTTTCAGTCTTGAGGCCCATGTAATACTCTGAGATAGGATCTGGAAGGTACTTTAAGAGATCTTCTACAATTGTTCAAGCTTTACAGACACTCCTATGGGTGGGAGCTGTGTAGCTTCAGAATTCCTGGTGTGCTCAGGAAGATGAGCTGTCAGGGTGTTTATCAACTTCCAGGGGATGAAAGTTTCCCAGAGAGGAGATACCTGTGGACCAGGTTGAATAGGTGAAGAAAGTGGGGTGCTGAGCACAGTGGTGCATCTCCATGAAGAGGGACTTAAGAATATTGGAATTTCATTTGTTCCCAGAATACACCAGGACGAGCATTTCAGAAAAGAGTCAAACTAACCCAGAGCCTGCTGAACAGGAAGGTAAAGGAACTTGAAAATTTGAAATGAGTGTTTGTCATGGTTAATGACTCCATTAATGAATTAGAGGAGTAGAGTTTGAAAAACCCTTTGCCCCAGCCTAGGAAAGAGTTCAACCTTGGCCTTGTCAGGGATTTACCATATTATCAAAGCCCTAAAGAGGAGTGGCTACAGTTACCTTCAAAGGCTGTGAATATCCACAATTTCTTGGTGCTCAAGGTTGGGGGCAGCACTCTGTTGTGCCCCCTTTTGAGCAGTCATAGAATTTGGGACTCTTGCATCTGATCCAAAGCCTCCACCAGGAACATTGGCAGCTGAGGGTCATTGTGATTATTTTCTGTTGGGTTGTTCAGTCTGGCTTCTCAGCCATTTTTGACAAAATAAAGGTGTTTTTATATGAAACCTGTGTCTCAGTCTGCGCTATTAGGAGCATGTCCAGGGCTTGTGTAGTGCCAATGGACCAGTCACAAGGTCAAGTTCGGAGGACTGCTGCAAGTTTGAAGCCAACATGGACCGTGTGGAGTTTCAGCCTAGTCAGGGTAAAGAGTGGGATCATATGTCAAAAACAACAGGAGTTGGTGAACTAGTTCAGTGGTTAAAGGCACTTGCTTGCACAACCTGGTGGCACAGGTTCAATTCCCCAGCCATGCATGTAAAGTCAGAGGCAAAAATTGGTGTATGCATCTCATATTCCTTTGCAGGGGCAAGAGACCCTTGTGTTTTAAGTGTGTGTGCCCACATGCTCTTGCACTACAACACACACACACACGCACAAAACAACAACAAATATACAAATAAACAACACATTAAAACAACTTGAGATAGGATATTACTTTGTTACTTACATTGGCTTTAAACTCATTGTGTAGTTGGTCTGGCCTCACATTGAAATCCTCTTATCTCAGCCTTCCAACAAGTACTGGGTTTATTTGTCATGCCTTACTAATCTTTCTCTCTCTCTCTCTCTCTCTCTCTCTCTCTCTCTCTCTCTCTCTCTCTCTCTCTCTCTCTCTTCTTTATAGATGGATGGCTGAAGCAAGCTCTGGCTCTGGGCTGGCTTGGAACTCACTATCCTAATAGTGATCCTCCTATTCTCCAGAGTTGAGACTGGCAGTGTATCCACCAAAGCCACCTAAGAATGGATTTTGTGAATATCCAGTGACTGGATCTTTGTGTCAGTTTTGAAATAACTGGAATAAATGTCCTGAATGTTAAGAAGGCCCTTGAAGCAAAGCACACCTTCAAGGGGAACTCTGGCATCACTAGTGCTCATCCTACATAAAGGACACAGTAGACAGCATGGGCTTATGGGCAAGGGAGGACACCTTAATCTTGGCCCATGGCAGGTTAGAGATAAGAGGTCAAGAATTCAATCCTAGCATGTAGCAAGTTTAAGGACAATCTGGACTACATGACATCTTTTCACAAAAATCATAATTTAAAAGAATGAAAGCAAACTTGGGGGGGGATCCCTCAGTCTATAGGAAACGAACCTACTGTTTCTAATCCTTCCTCTCCTCCTTCCCATGGGAAAACCAGACTCCCTTAGCAGCAATGAACGTGGTTAAGCCCATCCCAGGTGATGAGTCCCTTTATAGCTGATGAACCCGGAAGTCAGACAAAGCAGAAGGAACACAGGCGTTGCTTCCCTGAAACTTTTATTAAAACTTATTTATTTTCAGGGAGAGGGGGAGAGAGAGAGGGAGACAGAGGGGAGAGAGAGGGAGGGGGGACAGTGTCTCCAGCTGCTGTAAACACATGCATCTGGCTTTATGTGGGTACTTACTGGGGAATCAAACTAAGATTTTTGGGTTTTGTACTAAAATGCCTTCCCACTGAACCATCTCTCCAGGCCTTCCCTGAAGCTTTTAATTTAGTGTTGGTGGTTTTTCTTGTTCTTGTTTCTGTTTGTATTCTGTGTCATTGTGACAGGTTCTTGTGTAGCCCATGTTGACCTGGAACAATGTTGTTGATGCTGTCCTAGAACTTGTGATATCCTGCCTCATCCCTTTCCACCCTGGCCTGGAGTTATTGGTATGTACCACCGTGCACGGTTTCTTGATGATGAGGGTAGGTCCCACACTAGACAAACACTTTACAACTGAGCTACATCCCTGCCCTGTTTTGTTATTTTCTTGAAACATGAAAGGCCTTACTGAATAGCTACTACTGGACTGGATCTCAGTATATAGCTCAGACTGGCCTCAAGAACTGGGATTTTAGTGTTGGACCAATTCACCTCATTTATTTTGGTGTTAAAGGAGAATATACAAGCTGCCCACAGTGACACATGCCTGTAATTCCCAGCTCTGGGAGGTCGATATAGGAGTATTAGAAGTTCAAGGCAAGCCTTAGTTCCTTATAGTTGGAGGCCAGCATAGACGACGTGAGACCTTTCAAAAAATAAAATCCCACCTACAAAACCCCAACCCAGGAGCTCAAGGAACCTGAGTGTCCCCTGGGAGTAACACAAGGGAGTAAGTTAGGGCACTACTCAGGCCTTGAAGTCTTACTCACAGGGTTCTCAGATAAGACAGTCCCCATAGCAGGTCTGTGGTGAGACATGTGACATAGGCCAGCTTAGTCTGAGCATAAAGGGTCACATGGGTCTCAAAATAGTTGCATTGTAATACATTAGCACAGAAAGATGTCCATCAGGGTGGGGCTATTTCACTTGTATAGGCATAGTTTGAACCTTGCACTCAGCAGCTTTCCCCCTTTCTACACACACCTCCAGAGAGAAACTGACAGCCTGAGAAAGTCTGAATGACCTATGACTAAAAATAGAGCTCTGGGTAGATATGTCTGCATAGAGAGTATGTCCTACACTGTTGGGGACAACTATGATGGCAAGTGTTTCTGTAAGATGGTTTTGTTTTTCCTCAATTTCTCTACTATGTAATTAATATTGATAGAAAATTATAATACCAGTTAACTGTTATTGAATTTATATTTAACTTATTAGATACTGGAGACTAAGCATTCCTCAAAGGACCTAGTCTTGTGAAAGATTGTGTGTCTCCGGCTTTATGTGAGGAAGAGTGGGTGGAAAGATTGCAAGAGCCACAGCAAGGGAGGTAATATCCAGAGGCATTGTCCCCCTCTCCCACAATGACCGACTACTGCTCTCACAAGTCATAACCCACAAACCATGGTGAATACCAGCAATCCTATTGAGGAGGGCCCTCACTGGAATGGGGACAGGGAGGAAGAAAATGATGGGAGGCACAGAGGCACAGCATATTTAAAAAGAGAACAGGTGTTGCTTTTAACTATAGGACTCCCTATCTTCCTAGGTCTCCAAAAGAAACATATGAATAAAAAGCATAACAACTTAACTGTATCCCTAAATTTCAGTTTAGGATTCTGATGCACTATGTGTGGACCATGGAGCTTCTTCCCATTTAGCAATGTAGCTGTGAGGACTGATTACTAAAATTGGTCAAGTTGCCTTCACCCTTATGTCCATTTCCCTACAATACAAGGAAACCAAAGGAATGCAAGTCCAAGAGTGGGAAAAGCAAAAGCCAGAATTTGCCTCAATATTTTGAAAGGACAGGTTGCTGGCCTCACAGCCTTCCTCATTCACCATACATTGGGTGAATAGATTCCCATGAATGTTCTCCCCGTACCTGTTTCACGTAGGTTTCCAAGTGGGAGAGATCCATTTATATTTCATGTTTAATCACTTGTTACAGCTTAGACTTAGGCCAATACAAAGCACTTGACTTTATCGAATTTATTGCTATACTCATATCAGAGGAAGCAGTGAAGGAAGGTTGAATAGAAGCAAGTGAACTTGGGATTGTTTCTGCCTGGGAATTTAGTAATAGTGAGTTCATGTCTTTTACTGATAAATCTCTAAAGTTCCCTTTTTGAAGAGAAGTTAATAATACCAAACAGCTAAATTGATTAATAATATGTGCTATGCATAAACATTTTAAAAAGTTATTCTTGTAGTATAGTAAGTCATAGAAAAATATTACTCTATTTCCCAGCTTTGTTAAAGATTACTTGTTAATTTATTTTCTCATTTATATTGAAAACTACATGTCTGAATATGTCTATCTGTTGCCCACATATTATGGAGGCAAATATATTGATGAACATATGATAAGTGCTCACTAAATATTTCAGAAAATTATGACTATCAAATATGATACTGCCTATCATGAGGAGATATGTAAAATATGATTATCATGGTCAACCCTTTATAACATCCTAAGTGATAGGCATAGAGATACCTAAAAAGTGGAAGAAGTAGGTCCGACAAAGTACTATGTGGTCAAGAAAGGGACTCTATTATAATATGAAAGAGGAAGTTAATTTGGATTTTCATGGATTATACAAGTCAGACTACTGTAACATTTCACATCACCCCAAAGTGAGGTCCAGTTTGGACAAGGAACCACCTTTAAACTGAATGGAAACATTAGCACTTAGAACTTGTGAGGATGGGGTAACATCCAGAAGTACATGAAATACCACTTGAATCAGAAAGCATTATGTAGTGCCCTGTTGTGAAGGGTCAGGCATCTGCAGAGAAACCCCTCCCCTTGAGTGGGAGGTGTCTATTTAGAGCTACAACCTAGGTGCTAAAACTGATTGGTCAGATATAAACCAATCAGCTGCCTCTCTGACTCACCTGGGGAAAACTTCAATTAACTTCCCTAGAAGAAAACCCTCTTTTCCCCACATGGCAAGCTAGCAGAAGGACCTCTGAATCTCCAGGCCTTAGAAAGGTAAGGCTTCATCTTTTTTCCCCTCATGAAACTCTCCTTCTCATGATGGGAGCCCTCTCTATCTTTTCTTCTTCTGCTTGTTTAGCTGAACAACATAAGTTCTGTTAAACTCTATGACACGTGTTTTCCCCACACTTGTGGCTGGAGAACTCTGTAACTCCACATGTTCCCTTAAATAATAAAGTCTCCCACTATACCTTACTATCTTGTTGTCTATGATTTTAATTCTTTAACTTTCTAGACAAGAACTTGGATACTCTTTAAACTTTGGGGTGCATTGGAATTTTTACTGGGCATTATCTAAATTCTAATCCCCGGATCACCCTGTTATGCTGTCCCCTGAAGATTAACATAGGCATGCCTGAACTGAGTGCTAATGACACTGCTCGCTATCTATCACTCTACTAACTTGCTCATGGGACTTGGGATCGCCCCCTGCAGCACACTATTAGTCCCTTTGTTTTCTGTTTCCCAGTTTTCTAAAACAAACTGGGAACCTCCCCAAGCGATATGGAAATATGCCACTGAACAATAACCAATACTATGCATTCATTTAATCAGCAATTTTTTGTAGAAGATTAGCAGCTCTCTGGTAGATGAATTGGTCCATGTCGCCAGGAGAATATGGGCTTCTAGTGCACATTGTGAAGGGAGAGGGCAATCAGGTGATCCATTGGGAAACCTTGGTACTTGCTACCTAATCAAGTGAAATGGTGTAATCGAGTCCACACGATGGAGATCTGGCTTACTGGATTGAGCAAGTTTTCTAAGCACAAAGGTTTAACAAGGTCCCTAAGTGAGCAGTAGAGGAAATATTAGATTAATATAAATTGTATTTCCAACACCAGCTTCAGTGATGGACACCATAGTTTATGTCAGTAAAGTTCTTAGAGGCTCCCACCAGAGAGAACACAATATAGGACACAAATGGACCCAAGTAGTTCAAATGGACAGTGATTGATGTCATCATGTGCCACACAGATCACCCTCAGGTAAGGGACACATTCCTCCATCTGCCATTAGTGTGTATTCCATTGAGAAGCCCTCTATCATGAATGCACAAATATTAACACTTACTGGTTCCGTGCATTCTTATCAGCAGGGTAATATTATTATGCCCAGTCATTCACATATGCCATGCACAATATATCATGAAAATGATTTTGGATATCATAAATGTAATGCTCTGAATTCATAGTTGTGTTTTAATACTGATGAATGACTGTATTCGTTACCTTTCCTATGAGACAATAGATCTGACAAAAAAAATTAAAGAAGGAAAAGTTTATAATGCTTGCAGTTCAAGGGGAATGACCCCACCTGGAAGGGAAGGCACAGCATTGGGAACTTCGTAGCAGCTGGTCACAGTCAGTCCACAGGGAGGGAGCAGAAAGTGCTGAACACTGCTGCTCAGCTTGCTTCCCCTTTCCCTGTCCCACTCCACTCACCCTTGGAGTGGTGCTACCTTCAATTAACCTCATCTAGAAAATCCCTCACACACAGTGCTACAGATGGTGATTCTAAATCCTGTCCGATTTGACAACCAGAGATTAACCATCACAATGTCATAATTAAAATGTTTTGCAATAAAACATGTTTGCTTATGTCAATCACTAGGTGTGCAATAGAAATTATAACAGTAGTAATAATAATATGTATGCTTAAAAAGGAATCCCTTATGTGTTTTAGAAAAATTCAGAAGTGAAGACAGTTCAATCTACTGAAAATCATGTCCAGTAAAGTTCTCCAACTTCTCCTAGTGGATGGCTTTAGTTTTTCTGTTTGGGAGGTTTCTAGGAACTCACATAAACTAATCATGGAGACAAGGGATTCTTACAGTTTTACATTCTTTAGTGGCTCAAAGCCCATGCTCACTCATCTAATTTTTTCACAGAATGAATGGTGGGTTTCCTTCAATGCTAAAGGTAATAATCTTCCATACTCTCATTTTTATTCTTTCTTTCTTTCTTTGCTTATTTAAGAAATACAGAGAGACAAAAAAGGAGAGGGAGAGAGAGGGGGAAAAAGAGAGAGAGAAAGAGAGAGAGAGAATGAAGAATTATGGGCCTTCTGGCACTGTAAATGTAACTCTTGATTCATCTACCACTTTGTGCACAGGTCTTTATGTGGGTACCAGGCCATCAGGCTTTGCAAACAAGCACCTTTAACCTACGAGCCATCTTTCCAGCTCACCTTTCTCCCATTTTTATATCCCAGCAGCCATCAGTTCTTGTCATTTGCCTCATCAATGTATCTAACTAATTAATCTGTTTACCAATTCTGAGGTCATTACTTAAAAGCTGACCTTTATCTTTGAGGACCTTTACACCAACCTAGGTCTTCTGTCTGGGTTTTAAGTGCAGCTAATGATAATGCCCTGAACATCCTCACTGTATCTTCCCCAGACCCTCATCTCTTCTATCTCCTTGGCCCTAACTACTCAGTGGCATCAGGATTAGATGTATAAACCAAATAGGACAAGTGCTACACTCTATGGTGATTAATTGTGTGTCTGCTCGAGTTAGCTAAAGGATGCCCATATTTCTGGTAAAGCATAATTTCAGGTTATGTCTGTGATGACATTTCTGGAGGAAGTTAATTTCTGAATCACAAGGCTGTGGAGTGAATATGCACTCTTACAAATGTGGCAGGTCTCACTCCATCCAATAATGGATGAAATAGAATTGGATGGCAGAAAGAAGTCCTAGAGAGGAGAGAAAATTCCATTTTTTTTCTCTCCTATTGAGCTGATACATCTATTTGACCTTGGGCATTACACAGAGATCTTGTTTTTCTCTCTGGGATTTACTCTAACTCCTCCCCTCCACCCCCCACACACAACCAAATATATTGACTGTTAGTTCTAAGGCTGTCAGCCTTAAGCTGAACTACACCATTGCTACCCTTGGTTGTCAGATTATAGAAGCATATCTTGGGACTACAAACCCTCCTTCATTTTATAGGCTCATTCCTATAGTAGTTTTTCTCCTCTATAACTATGTCTCCACCTATCTTTATATCTGTTAGTTCAATTTTTCTGGAAAACTTTGAGTGTATCAATAGCCTCCCACTTAAGATCCTTGATTGTACTTAAGATAGAGTAAATTTTCTATCTCCATTTACAAACCCTTCCCCTGCCTGTCCTCCACAGCCCATCCCTTTAAAAGCTATCCTAACATTTTCAAAATATCATAAACCACTTTGTGTGTGTATGTCTTCCACTGTTTTCCATCTCCTTTTCCACTTCATAATTTTTATCTTTGAATTATGGCTGAAAGTATTGTTTCTTCTCCTAGGTGTCATTCCTTCTATAAACCTGTCAATAATTATTTTTCCCCATGTTGCCCTGGACCCAAGATTATCTGTAGGGATTAGTAACTATCTCTCCACCCACTTGTCTTTGTATTAATGACTCAGACATAGGGACCTTATATTAAATATGTATGCATTGCCAAAGTTGAGCATAGTATTTAAGATATTGATAATACCCAAATGATATAATGATATGAATTGAACTGAACTGAGTAGAAAAATTAAATTCTTCTGTGGGAGACCAAAGACATCTTTCTCTTTATTCCTTTGGTCTCCTGCAGATGAATTTATTACAGAGATCCATGTTTCAATTAGAAAAATATTTGTTTATTTTTCCTACACTGTTAAACTCAGATCAACTGTATAAATATTGCACACTCATTGACTGCAGTGGTGCATGTAAGAGGTAAAGTTTATGGGGCTTCAAAGAAACATACAACTCATTGTTCAAATAAAGCTTTGTCTATGGATTTTGCAGGAAATTAGTAGAGGTTTTTTGCGTTAGTTCTGTTTCATGTTGTGTTGGGAACTAGGTCATTTTTTGTGTCTCTTGCTTTTCACTTAAGCACACGTAGATCACATGATGGAAACTGATGATTAGATGCATTTAGAAATAAAAAGAACCAGGACAAATAAGAATAATTCACAGCATCAAGAGTCTTAAACAAAACTTCAAATTAGATAACAATGGAAGAAACCCCAAAAGCAAGAGGAAATAAACTTCCCACATATTATGTAGGAAGAACAGAGATGAGAAAATAAGATACAGTATTCCTTGAGTGAAATTTGTTTATCAAACACCCTCTACATCCTTTACCCACAACAAGGTTCTCTTCTGAAAAATTAGAAATGTTCAAGAAGCTAAAAAATATTTTCAATCTTAGTAAATCAATTCAAGATGTACAACCTCTAAGTTGGCAAAACTCCAGATTTTATGTTGGGCTGCTTTCTCTTCTATGACTGTTCTCATCCTTTGTCCAGGTGTCATCTCCACCTTATAGATTGATCAATATTACCTTTGGTCATTTGCCTCAATGCTGACCCAATTCCTGAGCTTACCATTTAATATGAACCCTCTGCCTGGGACATACTATGATCTATCCCATCGTGAATACTGAGAGTAATCTATGTCTAATAAAGCACCTGCCTTTATGATGATCAGTCAACATTAGGCTCACAGCACCTAAGTAGTGCTAGATAACTTTCATGCTTGTTGTACTTAGCCCCTCATCACTGGGATAAAGCACCCAACCAAAAGCATCTGATGGGAGGAAAGGGTTTATGTTTGGCTTACTATATCAAGGAGAAGTATCAGGATGGCAAGAGATAACATGGCATGATCAGAGGCTGGATTTCACCTCTGTCACAGCAGATGGAAAACAGCAACAGAAGAAGAGTGAACTGAACTGTGGCCAGAGGGAGCTGGCTACAAGCCGCTAAACCCACCTCCAACAACACACCTCCTCCAGCAAGGCTCGACCTCACAAATTTCCACCAGATGAGGACCAAGCATCCAGAACATATGAGTATATGGGATACCTAATTCAAACCACCACAATGCTTATAATCAAGATATCGGGAAATGAAAATGAAAATCTACTTGACCTAATTTTAGTCAAGTCCTCTGAAGCCTCTTTGCACACAAACCTAACCCATGCTAGAACTGCCCATTATTGAGACTGTTGATTACATCTGACCTCAACACCAGAGAACAAAGACACACCAGGTGATTCCCAGCGGATCATGTGTCTGGGATGCCCCAGCCCATTCAATCCCTGCCTTTTCTATTCCCATGACTTCCTTCCTTTTTCCTTCATGCTTGTCTCTTCTTTTTTTCCATAACGCCTAGTTGTTTTGAGTCTTGATCAAAGTTGTGCTCAATCTGTAGCCTAAATTTCTGTCTCATGCTCACCCTGAATAAAATCTTCAATTCAAAGCCCTATATATGTCACCTCATTTTCATTTTAGCCTAGAAAGAAAATTGAAGCCGCATCTTCTTCTCTTAAATAAAACAAGGGCATTGGATTAGATGATCTCTAAGGTAGATTTCAGATCTATCAAAATAAGATACAACTTGACAAGAACTATCAAATCATTATAATAGTGTACCTTACAGTAATGGTTATGGTGGTTGAATGTGAAATGTCCTCCAGAGCCACATGTGTTTGTGATTAAGTCTCCTACTCAGTCCACAGCTGATGGAGCCTTTGGTAGGGTGAAGTCTTGATGGAGGAGGTATGTTACTGGGGTGGACCTTGAGGTTTATAGGCTCAGCCCCACTGGGCATTCCCTTGCCAGGTCAGTCTTGGTGCTACCTTCCTGCTGCTGATATGTGATGGTATAAGCTAGTTTTCTGCTCATACCATGCTTTCTCTGGCATGATGAGACTTCCCTGGAAACTGTAAGCCAATTAATAAACCCTTTCCTCCCATAAGCTGCTTCTGGTCAGGTATCCCGTCTCAGTAGTGAAAAGGTAGCTGCTACAATGTCCAAAAGTGAAAGTCTATCTGCATAGTAGTAAGTGGCTCCCCCAGAGAGTTAAGGGAAAACAGTTGAAATATCCGTTAAACAGATTTGTTAAGGTTTGAAGAGGTGCTGTCTGCCAGTCAGGAAGCTGAGGGAGGTTAACTGGATGAATATCACCACTCTTCTGAGGGACCCAGAAACCTCTATTTGGAAATTAGAAATCACAAATGAGTTTACTTGGAGCACAGGGAGCACCACCAGGAAACAGACTTGCTTTCCCTCATAAGATTGAGAGAAAGGTTACTTGTTAAAATTCATTACTTTGATCAGCCATAGAGCAATTGAATTCATGGTCATAAATCTGAGCAAATCAAACCACACCAAAATGATTCACAAACCCAGTAGCTTCCAGATTCATAGGAGGTTCTGAGCACCCAGTTGGCCAGGCTCTCTGGGAGTCTTTACAGAAAAACAGAAGCAGAAAAAGACAGCTTAATGAGCTGTAATTCAATCATGCAGCCAATTGATTATAGCTCATCTTTCTAATTCCTTAGTTTTTAGAGCCTCCTTCTAGGACTGAACTCTATATTTGCACTTGTGGGGTAGATGAAGGTACCCAGTCCAAATCCCAGGCTTCCCTAAAATTTAATTAAATAAATATAATGACATATTTTAAATTGATTTGGAAAATTGTTTTGATTAGTTTCTGAGCATAAACGATACTTTTTTCTTTGTGAATGTATTATACCTTAGGTATGGAAGTAAATGTGTTATTTATGTTTTAAAATATATAAAATAGTATGTTTATTAATAAAACAAAAATTTGCTCATCCCGGTCTTCCTGGCCCAAGTGAGTTGTTACTGATGGGTGCTATGCCTCTGGACCAGTACTAAGATATACAGGATCCCTTGCCACAAGGACTAATACAGACAGCCCATGAAGGAGGATATACAACTGATCAGGGATGGGGAGGGGGGAATTGGGGAAGTTGGGATAACAACGCATGATTTGCCCACTAAATAATGTAACTCATTATGGACAATAAATATTAAAAAAAAAGAAAGAAAATCTCCTAAGCAAAATGTGGTCCTACAGAATTATTTTTTTCATATAGAAACTAATAATAAATGGATTGAGAAAAATAAGTTATACAACAAAGAATATGAGCAGTATTATTCCATTATGCTAAATAAATGTAAATAATACTTATCTCTGGAAAAAAAATTTGCCTAACAGTCTCTGAGGTCAGTTTTTTACATAATATTTTAATTGATATATCAGGATTTTTTCTATTCTAAGTTTAAAACCTTTATATATTATCTTAAAAAAATATTGGGCTGGAGATATTTCTCAGCAGTTAAGTCACTTGCCTGCAAAGCCTAACGACCCAGGTTCTGTTCCCCAGCACCCACACAAAGCAAGGTGACAAAGTGGTGCACCTTTAGTCCCAACACTCTGGAGGCAGAGGTGAGAAGATTGAGTTTGAGGCGACCTGAGACTACATAGTGAATTCCAGGTCAGCCTGGGCTAGAGTGAGAACTTACCTCAAAAAATCAAATTAATTCATTTATTAATTAATTAAATTTAAATTTAAAAAGAGGTTCACCAAATGCTTTGGGCTGTAATTTAAAGATATTAGAGTATATTCTAACACTCAGAATGTTCCTAATATCCAGGGATAAAAATTGTGAGGAACCACAGCTTTCATAAGCCTATGAATTAGGAAAAATAATAATTTGAATGCTATTTGCAGAAAAATTCTCTATTGTAAAAAACATGTCTAATATTTTCCCTTTTCAGCCAGAATTGGTTGTAACAGGGTCTGTTTCTAAGAAAATTTGAGTAGAGTTGATAGGACTAACTTTACTAGAAAATACTTTAAAACTATGCAGTGCATAGGAAAGGTAATGTTCACAGGTGATGCAGAGGAGATATAACAACAAATAAATATTTAAGCTGTTTAGCTTCAGAAATAAATATGTTTTTGCAGTGTTGTGGAGCACAGAAAAGGAATTGGGAGTGTGAGTTGAGAAGGAAGGATCGGTGGTCTTGAAAATGCAAAGAAGCCTGTGAACATTAAAAACCATGGGTGTCCAGTGTTGAACCTTGACAATGCTTCTTTAAATTTTTGTTGTTTTTTAATGTTTTACTAAATCTTCAATAAATTACACTACCTTGACTGAAGAGACTGCTCAGCAGGTAAAGGTGCATGTTTGCAAAGCTTGATGCCTTGGACTTGATTCCCCAGTATCCACATAAGCCAGATGCATAGAGGTGCATGCATCTGGAGTTCATTTGCACTGGCAAGAAATCTGACGCATCCATTCTCTATCTCTCTGTCTCTGTCTCTCCCTCTCTTTGTCTCTGCTTGCAAAAAAATACATGAATAAATATGTTTTGAAAATCAGCAGCCTGCACCAACCTATTATGAGATGCATTGTGGGAGATCCAGGGTACCTGTCCCTTTTCTTCCATTGGACTTTTGATATCACAGGGATGGGATGTGTGCTCTAAATTTCAGACTCAAGATGGGGGAACTCAAAGTGATCCTAAGCAATTGCAAGAATGATAATCATAGGCAGAATTGGGAATTCTCATAAAATGTGAATATTCCATAGATTCTAAGATATTATTATTGGGTTGTGCATGGCCACTATTCATGCCTTACTTGGCATGCATCCATACCAATTAAGATTTGGAAAAGAGCTGATCCAACAAGTTCACTATCACTATCCAAAGCCTCTCAAAGCCTTTGTCAGGTTCAGAGATATCCATCTCCAGTCATTGTACAACTTACCTGTTCCCAGCTGTTGCAGTCAGCTTTCTGGTTGCTGCGCAGAAAGAACCCAAACAAAAGCGGCTTGTAGAGGAATGGGTTTATTTGGCTTACGGACTCGAGGGGAGACTCCATTCTGGCAGGGAAAACGATGGCATGAGCAGAGGGCTGGACATCACCTCTGCCACAGGTACTGCAAACAGCGGCAGGAAGGTGTGCCAAACACTGGCAAGGGGAAGCTGGCTTATAACCCCATAAGCCCGCCCCTGACAACACAGCTCCATCGAGGTTGTAAAACCCAAACTGCCATCAGCTGAGGATCGATCTATCAGAACACATTCAATTGTTTGTGGGGGACACCTGTATCAAACCATGACACCAGCCCCTTATTAACCTATTAGCAAAGAAATAAGATACTGTATGCATTCCTTTCATGCATCACCTGGATGAAGCTTCTCTTCATTCTTGTTAAATGTAAACACTCCATCCCTTACATTTTTCACTATAGGCCTTCATCTACAACGTATTCTGTAAGAAATCTGCCATCACTCATGGATTCTGATATTCATTGTTTTATAGGTTGTGTAGAGTTTCTTTGTTTACTATTCTATTGCTGGTTGGTTATTTCATAGAAAAACTGAACACACAGTGGCAAATCACTAAAAAAATAAAACCAGTTTTTTTTTTTCTAAAGAGCAATGAAATCTTGTCAAACTTGTTCAGGGCCATCTCCCATATTATTTTTTGTTTCTTTTCAATAAACCATTACATGACTCATTCATAACCTGCACTCCCACTTTGGGGATTTGTCAAGACTCCTACCTTGTTTCTGAGCCCAAGGCTCTTCATTGTGAATCATACCACTGACTTAATATTTCAAGATGATCTTTTGTCTTTGCTTCTTTCTTGCTGAAGCATATCAACAACTTCAATGAGACCACAAGTTTCCCATTTGGAAAGTAATGGTTAATAAAAATAACCATGCCCAGGACACCCATGATCAAAGGGTTAATTCAGACAACCACTCTAGTGTTCAAACAGGGATTATCAGCCCAGAGGTAGAAATCTGCAAAAGTCCAGTCTTCACATTCTGCAGGGCTATTTATTACTGTTAGAGTAAGCTGGGGTGTTGTCTCCCAGGCCTTGCTTTTGGTGGGGAGTCAGAGATGCAAGAAGGCATTCTCAGCAGTTTGTGGAGCAAATACAAGCCAGGTCTTGAATCTGCCTGGGAAGAAACCAAAAAAAAAAAAAAAACATAAGAGACTGCCATGAAAACAAGTTAAACTAATATATAGCCAGTGTCTGCTTACATATTATTTTTTTTACTGTTGTTTTTTTTCACTGCTTCTTCAAAGGCTTAACCCTTCCTCTTTTATTTCTCCTTACATTTGTCCTGGCAATCCAGTAAGAAAGCCTTAGTTACTTTTGCATTACGCTGACAACTAAAACCTGATAGAAACAACTTAAGAAAGGCAACATGTATCTGTGCTCAGACATTCGGAGTGTTTCAGTCCATCATGACAGGGACGACATGGCCAAGCAGCCTGCTTCATAGCTGAGGGACCATGTGCTGGAGGCTATTCACATAAGAGCTGATCAAGAAAAGAGAGGGGGACAGGAAGTGAGTAGGAACAATGTACTTACTAAGACTCACCCCAAATGATCTATTTTTTCCAGGTAGCACTCATCTCCCAAAATTTTTCAAAACTCCCAAAATTAGTCCTACTAGTTGGCGACCTACAGATTCAAAGCAGTAGCATGTGAGGAACTTTCCAGATTAAAATCATAACACCATTAACGATTGCTCCTTTCTAACTTCACAAGCCTCTTCCATGTAGGAATGGTCAACAGGGCTTCACCCACCCATAAAAGTCCTTAGCAGACTCCTTCTCTTGCTGTTTCAGACCCTCTGGGAATCAGGCTTAGTTTGCAAGACTACTGTCTCCAGAGGAAATCTGTGTAAGAAACCTTTTCAACACTCTTGGAGTCTGTGTCTGTGTTGCAGTTTCCTTCGTGCTGCTGGGATAAAACACCAGACCAAAAAGCAGCTGATGAGAGAAAAAGGTTTGTTGTTGGTAGTAGTGGTAGTATTTTGGCTTTCAGTCTCAAGGGAAAAGCATCATGATGGCAGGAGAAAGCACGGCATGAGCAGAGGCTGGCTACCACCTCTGCCACAGCAGGTGGAAATTAGCACCAGGAGAGTGAAATGAACTCTGGCAAGAGGGAGCTGGTTATAGCCCCCTAATATTGCCCCCAGAAACACATTCAACAAGATGTGTTCCACTTCCTAAACTGTCACCAGCTATGGACCAAGCATTCAAAAACATGAGTTTATGGGGGATATCTGATTCAAACCACCACAGTGTGGCATCCTTTTGATAGTCAAAACAATTAGGGGATGGGAGCCCAACTTGTACTTGCAGCTTAAATAACAAAATTAATCTTAAGCACATATTCTCAGCGACAATATTCAGTAGTTCAGTGTTAGAGCACATGCCTAACAAAGGCAATTCCCTGGATTAATCCCCAACAACACCGCTCATCTGTGCAATAGTTGCAGTCAACCTAGGTGGGTGATCAATGGCTCACTGATTGGCTAAGAGATCTGCTCAGTGGCAAGGAACTCTTAGCTGGAACTGGGATCCGAGGCAAATTCTTATGGAGATCAGGAACCAGGACTCCAAGGGAAATCCCCCATTAACCATGGGACTACACAGAGAGAGGCTACACCCACTAAATCTTTCCAAATTAACAATGTTTGTCAAATTTAACCTATTTCAGAAGGCAACGAGAACCATGGACAATCCAAGTCCACCAACAGGTCCTGAGATGGTGGTTGACACCCAAGCAGGAGATGAAGCACACCTAACTCATTATCTAGGGCCCATAGGAAATCTTTGAGGTGAGATGAGCAAGAGAACTACCTCCATAGCAAGTCAGATAACCAATGAAAGGGTAATGGAGACAGACACCAAGGATACCTAAATCAGTCCAAAGCAGAAACCCAGAGACACTTAAGATCTCAACAGTAAAGCAGACTTAAAACTCACCCACCATAATTCAGGGAACTTTGCAGAAGAGGGGGTGGAAAGTTTATGAGTCATGTTTGGAGAGAATATCCAGAGACATTGCCCCCTTCAACAACAACAACAACAACAAACAACAACACACACACAGGTATTATTCATAACCCCCTGTCCTGTGTCCTGTTCCAGCAATCCCACTGTGGAGGGCCCTTGGTGGGTTGGGGCAGGGAGGAGAGGGTACCAAGGCAAGACTTCTTCATACAGTGTTTCTAATTATTAGCAATTTATAAATTAAAAAAATAAAAAAGTAGGAACATGCTCACAGTGAGTCATGCCTTCATTTATTTACCTGATGATATACTAATCCTTTTGGTCTAGACAAATAGGGAATGATTTTCAGGATATTTAGATGTGTCTAGTTTGCAGTGACACAGGTAGGGAAGCCTCTTGAATCAGAGTCACCACCCTCTATCTAGACTGCTATTATGTTTTCCTGGCAATGTTAAATAAGTTCTAATAAATGTAGGCCAGACATAAGAGAAGTGCTATCTATTGCCTAGTCTTCCTTAAGCTCTCAGTGTAACTTAACATGGAAATAAATTTTCCCTATTTGTGTAGATGAGAAGACTCTGGGTGGAAGTGGGGAATCCAGCTTTATAGGACAGAAGCAATCTTGGAGTGTTCGGGATAGCACTGAACTGGACTACAAGGAGGGACAAGGGCTTGGAGGCCTGCCTAGAAGGCAAACGCATATTGAATGACAAGCATCCTTGCTCTCTATTCTTCAAGAAAAAGGAAAACTCAGAACAAAGTTGTTGAAAGCATTTGAATGTAAGTTTCTACTCCCCAAATTTTTCTTTGATATTATGCTTCTTCAATATTGAGGTCTCTTTCTACTCAATGTCGAAGACCCTACTGGCTTGTTATTTTTTGGGGAGTGTATAATTCACTTTTCATAGCAAAGTAGTTCTATTGCACAGTTTGGTAATTTCTAGACTCTATATAATTCTATGACATAGTCTCACTAATTATGCATACCATGTACATCTTCTTATCACCCCCCCATGACTTTCCTCTTCCTTCCCCCCACTAAATCCCTTCTTCTTCCCATTAAACCCCCATAATTATAAGACTTGCATATTGAACTGAATGCAATATTGACTATGCTCACATACATGTTCATCAGCCATGCGGACTTTCCATGTCTATTAACAATGTCAGTGTTGTTGTTGAAAGTGTGTTAGCAAGCTGACTGGGCCAGCATCTACCAATGAACTACTTTGTAAAAGTGAAGAAGCATAGACTGCAGGGCTAGGTTACCATTGGTATCATTTTCAGCTCTCATCTTACCTAAAAGTTATCTTTTTGTAACCGCGGGGACAAGTGAAAGTGGGGTGAACACCCGAAGCTTCACTCACTGCACTTCCCAAGTGTTCCTACCTCAGCATGCCACAGAATTGGACAACTTAGATAGAGAGCATTTTCTTTATCATACACGTTTATTCCAGATTGGAATCAGTTCTCAGGATTCGGGAATGGGAAAGGGGAAGGTAACTAAACTGCCATGGGGTCTGAGAGGTTCATAAGAAAATCATCAAAAATGCACAGAATCACCAAAAGTGAAGAAATAACACACATATTAAAGAGAAAAATCTTCCCTCTTTCCCCCTCTCTCAGATTCCTCCAGTGGCAAGATCAGAGAGGGGGGAAGGGGTTCAGACTCACAACCGGGTCCCGAGTGCCTCCAGCCCCAGCAGTCAGGAATGAAAACTCACATGTCCCAAACTTGAATTTGGATTTTTAAAGTTTTTGTTAGAGGAGGGGCAAGGCTCCATCCAGGGAGGAGACTTGGTATATTGATGTGAGGTCACTGTCAGAGGCCACCCCCTGTCTACCTAGGTGGGGGGCAGGTCTTCCTCCTAGCCTCTCACATTTTCAGGAACAAATGTAGACTGGTTTGTTATATAAAGCATATTGGTTGCATGTTTTATTTCCTAAAAATTGAAATGTTCTTTCTTATGACCCAGATGCTAGGACTCTAGCCTCGAGAATTCTCTTTACACAAAGGCCTTTGGACCAATCTTTAAGCACTTTTTGCACTTATTCCTGACTTGGCACCAATGTTCTCACCATCCCCTGAATGAAAACCACCTTTTCCTCATAATTTTTTGAGTAATGTCACTACAGATGAATATTAAAGGCTCATTATTTTCTGCTTGTGCTATACATGAGAAAAAAATATTTTTCTCTAATTAAAATATCGCTAAGATCTCTAATTGATTGACCTTCTTTGTTGTTTTTATTTAGAAAGTCCTGTGTAGAAAAATAAGCTTATGTGATTCTATTTGCTTTAATGAGAACTCCTCCCTGCTCTGGATAAATATTGGTGCTGGCCCCCTCTCTTACATCCAGTGCAAAATGCCTCATGTCTAATGCTCATGGCTCTTGATTTCTGCAAAGGGTCATTGAAGAACCAATTAATGGAACCTCTTCATGATGTCTTTGACATGCTTCTTGTTTCTTCATCCATCTCTGTTCCATCATACGAGAGGCCCCATCATTGGTTTCTCTCAAGGACATCAACACCTGTTCCCAGCCTTTCCTCTAGCCCATTGTTCTGCCATTGTCTCTTGGAAAGGAGGTCCACTTCAAAATTTTGATCTTGTAGTTTCTGAATTTTCTCAACAAGGGTCTCCTTAGTCCATGGGCACTCATCTGATGACAAAGAGTTTGGTGTCAAACTTCTCTTTCTCAGGAACATTCTGCCTCTGAAATATAAGACTCTAAGCTATGAGAAACTAAAGCTTTCCTCTCTGATTAAATATCAGGTCTATTTCCCATTTGTCCATTTGTTTGCTTGACAGTCCATGTTTACCTTCTCAAAGCCTCTTCCCTAGCTGCCCCCACACCACACCACATACCACTCCCAACTCATGAACTCCAAATATTTTTTGCATGTGTTGTATTGAAAGACCCTCACTTTGGGATATCCTTTAATCTGCGGAGACCCTCCCAAGGAACAGCGAGAGACCACTTCTGCGGATGCAAACAGCAAGAGGTTTATTCAGATACACAGGTACCTGGGGCGACTTAGTCTCTGGGAGGACTAGCGCGCCCACAGGCTGGGGTGGGGGAATTTTATAGGGTGAGGAGGCAAAAGCGCGGGTACAGAAGCGAGATGCATAGTG
>PVHP010027560.1:0-23773 GCA_004024765.1 Zapus hudsonius | reverse complement strand
AGTTAGTGCATGGGAGCACAAAGAAAGATCGTTGGAAATGATTGTTTGTATGATGCTAGTTTTACCTATTACTATGCTTTGCCCATGAGGAATCTGAATGAGCAGCAAGCATGGAAAATGAAATCCATCTGTCTCTTCCTCTTGTTGAGTTTTTTCCTCTCCTCTGTTCTTACAAGGGGATGTTGACATCAATTGCATTATTCTGTGTCCTTATTAGATTACTTTTACAGGGCATGTGGGGAATATTTGTCCCACAATAAAGTGTATGAAGTGTGTAAAAAGAGACTGCTGTTCCTCATTCTTTTACCTACCTTAAGACTCAGTTTCAGGGCTGGAGAGATGGCTCAGGGGTTAAGGCACTTGCCTCGAGTGCCCAAGGCCCAGGGTTCAATTCCCCAGGACCCACATATGCCAGACCCACAAGGTGGTGGCCCTGGTGTGTTCTCTCTCTCTCTCTCTCTCTCTCTCTCTCTCTCTCTCTCTCTCTCTCTCTCTCTCTCTGCTTGAAAGTGAATAAATAAAATATTTTTTTAAAAGACTCGATTTCACTAACCAAGACGCCTGTTCCCATCAGCTTGGATGTGAACTGGTGTTTGTAATGCATTCGTATCACCTTGGTTACATTTTGAAATGGGAATACATGGAATATAACGTTTTCTGCTTGATGCTTTCCCTGAGACACATATGATGGACATATTTCAACACCAATGCATGCTGCACTCTGTCCTGAGTTGCTGGACTGGGGACCACTTTATGAGGTGTATCATATGGAATCTTTATGTATTAGTCACTTTATAACTGTTTCCTGGTCTGAGCTCTTGGAAACGAAGACGCAATGCGTATCTTGTGTACTTTTGAGCTAAATTGGTTGGGAAAGTACTTCATGCACACGCTTTTATCTAAAGACGTTTCATGACCTCTTGGCCTATAGAAAAATCAAATCCAATGAATAAAGCCTTAAATGATAGACCTGGAAATACAGAACGACCAGAAACATACACAGGGGGGAACGACAAGATTTTGGAATGAGCAGCAATTTGTTGGATAGGAATCCAGAAACACAAGCGACAAGCACAAGTGTAGGCAGGCAGGATCAAAGTCAAAACAACAATAAAAATAAAACTTTAGCAGAACAAAAGAAACAGCAGAAGTCAGAGATATTGTGCAGAATGAGAAAGTATTTGAAAATTATATATCCAACAAGTGGTTAATTTATAGACTATACAAGGAACCCCATCAGCTCAATAACAAAACCAACAAATATTCATATTAAAATGGTGTGATGGTTAGGTTTTGTTGTCAACTTAATCTTTTTAATTATCTTGGGTGGGTCTCTGAGGATGTTTACAGGAAGGCAGCCTCTCAGCAAGGGGCAGGATGTAAAGAAGCTGAAAGAAGCTGGAAGTAAACATCCTTTCCTGTGTGGGCAGTGCAGGAAGGAAATTCCAGAGACTCAGGAAGCCATTAAGTTTTGGATAGGGTTTCAAGACTTTACCCTAAGGCTATATAAATGGGAAGGAGATTTCTCTCCCTTATCCCTCCTGCCTGTTTGCTATTGTGAATGTGGTATTGGTGATAGGTTGTTCACTCTCTGCTTGGACCTGTGAAAGGGGACCAGCCTCTTTCGCTTTTATGGGACTTCCCCTGGATCTGTAGCTTGAATAAATCGTTTCCTCCCATAAACTGTGCCTGGTTTGTAGATTCATCCCAGCGGCGTGTGGCTGACGACGACAAATGGGTTGAGATCACCTCATTCCAGTTAGAATAGCCTTTGCCAAAAAGACGAAAGAAAACACCTGCTGGTGAAGAAGTAGAGAAAAGAAATACACAGACACTTCTGATGGGAATTCACACTAGTAAACCTGTGGTGGAAAACATTATAAAGAATCCTCAAAAAAAAAAAAAGTAGGATAATGATATGGCTGATTTGGTAATCCCAGAATGGGCTATCATAGTCAAAATAAAGGAAAATATTGTGATTAAAAGACACCTGTCTGCCATGTCTATTGTAGCCCTAGTGAAAATTGTCAGGCAATGGAAACCATTGAAGTGTCTATGGATAGAAAGAATAGCAGAAGTATGGTGTGTACACACTGGAATACTGTTCTGCCACCAAAGACTCCAATCCTGTCCTTTACAACGTGAATCTCAGTTGAAGTCGTCTTTTTAAGGGATTAAGCCAAACACAGAAAAAAAATGTATTAATGTCTCTCATCCTTGTAATTTTGAAAAGTTAAACTCATTGAGAAAGACAGAGGAGGGGAAAGAAAACATTAGGAGCCCTCAGACAAGGGACACAAAGGGAAGCTAAGAGGTCCCTTGCGTGCATTGCACAACAAGGTAGGAGAAAGAATCTTCAAGGGCCTCACCATGAAGGGATGGAAATGGCCGAGATATTTAGGCAACATTACACTTGTATACATTTATGAAAACATGACACTGTAATAGACAAATCATCAGTTGTTAGATATCAAGAAGTTAAAATACATTGAACAAAGAGTCCATCAACGCCTTTTATTTTCGATAAAATTGAACACATTGATATACTTGAAATACGAAATGTAGTCTGCTCTCAAAGATCACACTGAACACGCTTTATTCATTCAAAATCCAAATGGATTGTCAATTTTTTTTCAGTCAATATTTGCAGCAAGGAGAAAACCTTAAGGTGGACTAACTGTAAACTATAATAGAATGAAGACCACGATATGTCTGCACAAAGATTTCAAAGGCATCCTGAGGAGGCTCTGTTGACAGGAGCATACGCTAAACCTAGAGGTACAGATGGTGTGAGGAAACCACATGTACCTTGCCATGACATCCAGAGTCCTGCCGACCCTGCTGAGCACAGGCCTCCATACGATCTCCAGCTCAAAAAGACTTTGAAATTTGCCTAACTGTCCCCCTGGATTCAGGTTGGAGCCTTAATTAGTCACCAGGCACCGGTTGTCACAAGTACTTCTGCGTCCATCACGCTTTGGTCTATCTTTAGGTATTCAGTTTTATTTTTAATCTTGTGATTAATTCTTCATGTAAGCTTTTGGTCTTGATCAGCCCTTTGGAGACGGAAAAAAGAGACTCTCTCACTGACAGTCCTGCAGGTTCTCGGTGACAGTCACCAGCTGCTTCCTGCGTTTTCTTATCTGGTAAACATCTTGCCACTGGACATATTCGGAGTCCTACAAATCAATGGCGCTTGCCAGGATCCCCTACAGTCTTCTTTATTTATTCATCCCTTCCGTTTAGCAATGCTTATCCAGAACCACACACAAGCTGAATAGACTCGCTCAAGAGAAAGGGAGACTGTATAAGAATTCCCACCAAAAGAGACCAATCAAGCTTTCGCCAGAAAGAAACCACGTCCACCTGCAGAGGAGAGCACCACGAAGGCCAGTTCTGTAGAGCTGGGGGAAAGCTCGTTCAGAAGCCTTGAACTAGACTGGTCAGTCACGGGTGGGCGTCTGTGACAAAGTGATGTGAGAATCTGACCTAAACAAAGTGGAAAAGATGCCTAGGTGGACAGGAGATCAAACATGAACCTGTGGTGGAGGGAAGGAGGGGTGACAGGTCCTCCCAAGGGGATAGAAAATCACAGAGGAAAAAGGTGTGAAATAGACCTAAAGATGTGCTTTGGGGAATGTTCCAAGTTGTCTTGTTTAGGAACACTGGAAAGTTAGTGCTTTTTTTAACGTTTTTAATTGGCTTAAAATTAGATATATTAACACAACAATATGCTCAGTATCATAGGTTCTTAGATAAAGCCATTGAATCCATGATGACATTCCCTCTTATGCATTAGTTATTCTCCCCCCACCCATGGCTCTTACATTCTTTCTGCCCCCTCTTCTGCAGATTTCCCTGAGTCATAGTGGGTGAGTTTAAATTTTGCATAGTTATTAGGTTTTTAAGAGTCTGTAAATTTGCATTTTGGACAGTTTTTGGCACCCTTGGTGCCTCTCTCCATTGTCCTTCCCCAGGTTATCTGCCTTGCTGTGGGAATAGATCTTTTGCTCGTCATCCCCTTTCCTTAGAGGTTGCGTTAGGGCTCTGAATGGTGAGTTTGAGGTGAATCGTCTCCTGCTTGGGTGTCCCCCCCCCTGTCAAATCAGGTCCCTTTGGTGGAGTTCCATTGTCCCTGGTTCTTGTTGCTTTCTGAAAAATACAAGCAGAGTCTCCAGCAGAGAGTGAGATTATCATTGGTCAATTGAGACAAATATTGCTAGGTTGGTGAGCATTTGGAGGGTGTAGCCTTTCCGAGAACCTATGGTTAGTGAGGACTTTCCCAGGTAGATGGGGTTCTTGGTCCCCATTCAGGGTGGCC
This sequence comes from Zapus hudsonius, assembly GCA_004024765.1. Taxonomy (NCBI): domain Eukaryota; kingdom Metazoa; phylum Chordata; class Mammalia; order Rodentia; family Dipodidae; genus Zapus; species Zapus hudsonius. The sequence goes on along the minus strand of PVHP010027560.1, from coordinate 19,452 downwards.
CTGGGCCCCCTTACCAGTCAGGGGTTCCCTGCCTCTGAGTGGGTCTCATGGCCACTTAGCCAGCTGTTGATTACCCACCTAGGTTGGGCGCCACTATTGCACAGATGGGCACTTCTTGACTTGCTTGTCTGTGCCATAGAGCAGTGTGCTCTGCGTTCTCAGGCCATTATTGGTCGGTGTAACTTGAAGATGCCTCCTGCTCTCTCAGAATATCGTTGGTCTGGTTCCCCTGGCAGCTCCTGCAACACCATCCGGCATCACCTAGGCTGCCCATCTGGGAGCTGATCTTGTTTCTGGATTCAGCAGGGTCTCTCAATGTTGTGTGATATCAGTCTGTGGAATCTTCAGCAATAGGCTCTTATCTTTTGCCTGAGGTGGGTATTCAAGGGCTGTGACAAAAGTTTGTCTTATTTTAGGGACCCTGTGGCTCACTCTGATCAACAGCTCATTGTGGGAGGTAACAGCTGACTGGGTCCAGGAGCCAAAGGTCAGCGTCTTTTGTACCATAGTTAGTGTGTTTTTGAAGGTGGGAGTGAAATTACCTAGTTTGCATGTTTGAAATGTCTTCCAGACCTCAGCAGACCAGAGAGGAGAGAGAAGGAGAACGCAGTCAAGTGCTGGCCAACCTTAGGGGACCCCAGCTGCTCAGACATGGACACAGCGGAGACATACGCAGTAGTTGAAGACTTGCCACAACGTTCCCAAAACAGAGTTTCAGCTGCCAGGAAAGTTTTAAGAATTGTGAAACTGTGTACATTTTGTGTTCTGTCACTTTAAAGTGATGGAAGACTTGAATATTGGCAAAGGAAGGTACAGAGAAATTAAAACTGATTATTCTTGGAAAGTCCACTTGGTACAATAGAAAAAAAAAAACATTTCAACGCATTTTTTTTTCTAATTTGAACATGTCAAAAAGTGCGTCCTCTGACTCCCATCTTTCCTTTCATCTTAAGAGCCCGTGTGGAGGACAGAGGCAGAAGCAGAGAACAAGGGAGCAGTAAGTTGCTTGCAGAGCTTTTATTTAGCATAATCGTGAAAACTTTAAAGACAGAGAAAACAGAAAAATTAAAATACTTATTTTTTTTTCCTTTGCAAAGCGTGCAATAAAATTACAAGAAAGTATTTCTGGCTTAATGAGCTGGGTCGCAATGTATTGTAGAGCTAAGGCTTGTCAGTTTGAGTTTGAAGATTCTGAAGGTTTGGAAGAACTTCAGGCAATGCTGTCAACAATAACCTGGTTATGAGTTCTGAGCCTCAGCATTCATTATTTCAAATGCAAACATTGGTTTTTGAAAGAACAATAAGTAGTTACCTAGCACCACCTTCTGGCTCAAGACTAACTTTTGGTTCCCTTCCCTCCTACAAAATTTTTATTGATGCAGATACTGTTGTTTTGGCGCCATCTCTTGGTCTTTTCACTTAGAAAATGAACACATAAGGGGAAATTTGCAGGAGTGTGGGTTCTCAGCTTCCAGAGAACTGTGTAGTATTGCCAATGAGGAAGGTTCTGGTCTCTAAAACGTCTTCTACATTATTCCCTTATGGTATTCTCAACAATTACTTGAGTCATATGAATTCTGAGGGAGAAGGTGGCTGTCTGCCTTTGGGTGATTTATGCTGTATTTCTTTTTTGCTATCCCCCCCCCTTTTTTTTTTGCAAACTTTAACAGCTTGAAGAATTATCCTCACATAGTTTGCAAGGAGAATAAACTCACATTTGTGTAGACTACTCTTGAGTAGATTGTTCCTGGAATATTCCAGAAGTGCTCGTCCCATCTCCCCTCCAAGAATGAATATGGATGTGTCAGTACCCAAAACACACTCACCTGCTTCCTTTACGTGTTTTCATAGCTATTTAAAATTTGGGTGCATATGCGTGGGACATAAAGGTGACAAAATATCTTCTAATCTTCATTAATACAAATTGTCAGAATGCTACAGATTTTAACCACAACAGTTTCAGTTTTTATTAATGTTTCACAGGATGCCTGTCACATTTTCAATTTCATGCCTAAGACTTTTTCCTGCTGGTTTTCTATCTGCAAAACCAACCATCATGTCCCATTCTTCATGACTGGTATTTGGAGAGAAAATTCCAAAAGAAAGAACACTAATATGTCACAGGGTCACAGGGCCTAAAGTGTTGACTAAACTCAACCTATACATGAGAATGTTAACATTTCTATCAGTTAAAAAACTCCATTTGGTAACGCTATTTGCACATCATGTGATATAATCATGGATTTTAATTATGCTTTGTGGATGTTCATTTGGCTGTCGATAGCAACTCATCAGGATCCTCCCTGTAGCTGTCAGGGAAGATGGGAGGGAGGGAAGCTAGCCCAGCAGGATGCAGGGGACACAGCCAGACAAGACATGGCCAAGGCCACCCTTAGAGGAGGCACAGAGACAGGAGAGGTCTAAGTAACATGTGATTTCACTGAGCTGAAATATACTTACTTTCCCCCTCTTTGTGGGAAAAGCAAAATAAGCATTCTTTTCGATGTACTATTTTCACAAGTGTCTCTGCTCTTGAAATTCAAGGAGTCCTAATACAGACTCCCAAATATATCTGATAGATTATACACATGAATTGTGTGACCTCAGTTAGTTCTTTAATCTCTCTGAATTCCATTTCTTCATCTAATTATAAAAATTAATGAACCCATAGTTACTTCCTCTGAAGGTTTAGAGGTTCCTATCAAAATGACTGATTTAGAAGTATGTAATATATGTGCCATATAAATGCCCAAATCATGGTATCGGATCCTGCTACACTGTTGAGCATTCAATCCACGCACCAAGCAAGCCCTCTTTAAATACGGTACAGTCAACAACATTTAATATTTAAGAAATAAAGTTCAGTCGGGTTTGGTGTGAGCTTAACCTTCGTTGTCAACTTCACTGGATTTCTAATCACCATGGAAACATACCCATGGGGGTCCTGATGCATAGGTTTCCTGAGGAAGGAAGACCCACCTTGAATGTGGACCCTGCATTCACGAGCAGGAATCCCAGGATGAATGCCGAGCAGAAAGTGATCTGAGCACCAGCACGAGACTCTCTCTGACAGAGGTGCAGGGTGACAGCCAAGCCTTCCTCGCCATGGTGGGCTGAGAGCCCTCAAACTGGGAGCCCAGATATTCCCTCCCGCACCCTGAAGTTTGAAAAAATACTGGGATTCTTTGTCTAGGGATATTAAGCATATATATGAGTAAAATGCCTCAGAGGGAAAAAAAGAAAAAGAAAATTGACCAGTATAACTGGGAATCATTCCATGGGTTCTATCATTCAACGTTTCACTCTGCTTCAATGTTATAATAGAGCTGATCAAGCGAAAATGCAATATATTAAAAACTGGAATCCAAATTTCTTAATATATTTATAAATAAAGTCTTTAAAAATACTCTGTTAGCTATAACACTGAAGTTGTATTTTTTTCTTCTTTGGAAAAATGGAAATTATTCATCTGTCCTCACAAAGGAAATAATTTCCACACTTTTTCAATTCCTAATACCTAAAAAGGAGGGGTTCTTGGAAATATAGATCATACTCATAATGTTCATATGACTAAAATTTAGAAGAGCAATTCATATTTATTATGCTGATATTTAGTACTTCGCACAATTTTGTGAGAATGCGTTGTGATCCTTTATGATGAAATCCGATCGTGTTTTTGAAAATGATGTCTTCAGTAAAGACGAGCGTATCTAAGGGAGGTTGTGTTTTTCCTTTTTAAAAACAGATCTCTGTGCTATGTGGCTCCCATGTCATTTGCGTCGTTCCTGTTCTCCAAGTAGCAATTAAGTATGGAAACCAAGAGCCCACGGAGGAGGCTATCCAACTGATCAGGGATGGGGAGGAGGGGAACTGGGGAATTCGGGATAACAACGCATTGTTTGCCCACTAAATAATGTAACTCATTATGGACAATAAATAGATATTAAAAAAAGGAGTGAGAATTTCCAACCCAGCAACCTGTGTGCTTGAACGCAGTCATCTGTGACATATAGGAGCTGAGGCGGGGTCACTCCTTGTCTCCCTCCTCAGCACCACCTCACAGTTTCCTAACAGTATTGTAAGGGGAGGTCAATCACTGCAAATTAAATGAATATTAGGTTTTTTCTAAAAGTTTATTTTCTTTGCCTTTTTTTTCAAATAAGTAGAACACGAAGATCAGTAAGAAAGTCTTCCAATGAGTCCTTCTTGCGGCCATAGACTCACATAAAACAGTGTGAATAGAGGCGATAGGGAATTAGGAGCGTCCATAATGGACTATATGCAAAGCATCACAGGTGCTAACTTCAGGGTCCATTCAACATGCATTTCCCAGAAATTCATGTCTAACAAAGACGAAGACGCCCAGCCCAGAGTGAAGTCCTCAGCCCTTGCTCACTTCATAAAGATGGTGTTAGGTCCTGATGTTGAGCTACAACCATAGGAAGGCTGGTTTCCTTCCTGTAAGCAACTGTGTTTGCAGGCCGTTCTGAATTGAAACGTAAAAGGGAAAGCAAATTGAATTAGACCGACTGAGAGAGAAAGACATCACTGGATGGAAAATATCCCCCAAGAAGTTTTGTTCATTTTGTTATTTAAAATTTTAGAAATTTATCAAAATATCCAATGTCTACTTGTAATGCTTAGTTTATTGTTTTACACAGTCTTGTTTAAAAATCTCATTTCACTTGGCCCTCGGAGTTTGCATAGAATCACATGACAACTGTAGATACCAAAATCTATACACACTCATGTCCCTCATGTACAATTGACATTTAATATAAGTGCATTCTCTTTTATACTCTACATCATTTCCCGTAATATCAGATACAATATCTATATGAAGTAAATGATGAATGCTACATCAGCCAGGCTTGGTGGCGCACACCTTTAGTCCCAGCACTTGGGAGGCAGAGGGAGGAGGATCGCCATGAGTTCAAGTGCATCCTGAGACTACATAGTGAATTCCAGGTCAGCCTGGGCTAGAACGAGACCCTACCTTGAAAAACTAAAACATGTTAGTGTTCTGTGCACATCTGGAACAGACGTGATTCATTATCAACCGCCTCAGACTTATTTTAAATATCACAGATTTAACCACAACTAGAGCCATTTTTAATACAGTAACTTTTAAAATCACATTCTTGTTCAGTGTCATAGTTTTGAAATACTTTTTTATATACTTTTCAAATTCTAGTTTGACTCTCTTACAAGTTTCTGGACATATATCCAGATACTGACCTTTCAGATAACATTAGAGCATTTGCCTTTATGTGTTGAGGAGGTCTCTTCACACACCTTCATAAGCAGGCTTCAGATCTCTAACTTGTGTGTTCCCTAGCAAAGACCCAGGGTGCCATCGTGCAGTTAGAACATGTCGGGCATTCTGACTCCAGAAGCTCATGCAGACATATTCACCCTGACCCTAGCTGTTGCAGTCAGCTTTCTAGTTGCTGCACAGGAAGAACCCAAACAAAAGCGGCTTGTAGAGGAATGGGTTTATTTGGCTTACGGACTCGAGGGGAGACTCCATCCTGGCAGGGAAAACGATGGCATGAGCAGAGGGTGGACATCACCTCTGCCACAGCACTGCAAACAGCGGCAGGAAGGTGTGCCAAACACTGGCAAGGCGAAGCTGGCTTATAACCCCCATAAGCCCGCCTCCAACAACACAGCTTCATCGAGGTTGTAAAACCCAAACTGCCATCAGCTGAGGATTGATCTATCAGAACACATTCGATTGTTTGTGGGGGACACCTGGATCAAACCATGACACTAGCTAGCCCACATATGTGAGCAATAACAGCAGAAAAACAAGCAAGTCCCCAGGGGAAGAAGTCCCCACCCAGGGCCAGGTTAACATGCCTCCTAGCTGACAGAACCTAACATTTTCAGGGTTCATTTAAGTCAGAATATAACTAAAGTCCTTTCCACATGAGTCATTTTATGTGAACTAGTAAATAGAGCCACCGCTAGGAAGTACCTACTAGGCAACAGGCGCTGGATCAGACGGCTTTATTCTAGTGCCTATCACAAACTTTTGATGTTAGATATTAACATTTCCATTTTGTACATGGAGATACATGTACAAAAGGAGGTTTTAAGTGGTTAAGACAAGACTTGGGATTTTGTAGAGTCCGTTGTGGGCTATCTAGCAAACATCAGACACATGACAGAAATATTCTCTTCTGACTGTCCCAGAGCCAGATTCTAAGTGACTCTGTGACTTTCTTTTCTTTGAGGAAGAAAGGCAGTGAGAATGGTGAATACGACACGATAACACATGAACCTTTGTGACTAATCGTCATGACCACAGGGCCACACTGCCCGACAGACACTACAGACTCAGCTTCATGGACTCAGAATGTTCTGGAGGCTTATGAATAGCACATGTCGGGCTGGAGAGATGGCTCAGCAGTTAAGGCACTTGCCTCCAGTGCCCAAGGCCCCGAGTTCAATTCCCCAGGTCCCACATAAGCCAGACCCACAAGGTGGTGGCCCTGGTGCATCTTCTCTCTCTCTCTCTCTCTCTCTCTCTCTCTCTCTCTCTCTCTCGCTCTCGCTCTCGCTCTCGCTCTCGCTCTCGCTCTCGCTCTCTCTCTGCTTGAAAATGAATAAATAAAATATTTTTTAAAAATTTAAAAAACAGCACATGTCATTACTGAAGACCACGATACACATTTTAACCTTTCCTTTGCTACGAATTTGTCTCAGTTCCTTTGAGAATGATTTAATTTTTGTATTCACAGGCTCGAGCGAGGTATGTCACAGTAAATATGCAGAAGCTATGCTACTGAAACAATGTGATGCATCAGAGGTGTCACAGGATCCAAACAGCCCCTGATGCGGGACCATGGATGAGTATATCCTATCCCAAAGCCTTACTGTTCCCAGAGAGGAGAGTTTCATGAAAATAATGAGGACTATCCAATAGTTTCAAATACCATGCATGAGCAAAATCATTGAAATTATTTATCTTTAAAGCCTCGTTCTCCAAGAGAATTCTCAGCAGTTTCCAACATTATGCAAAAGTCATGAAGTATCCATTGGCTTCAACAGCCATTTTGAGACAAGTGCCACTAGAGTAATGCGTGTCCAGGATGACACGGTGAGTCAAGTGTCACAATGAACAGAGAGAGGACACGATGGACAGACCACATTCGTGAATTGAATATTAAGAGTGGGATGATTATACATGAAATCAATTGACGTTATTGGGTTTTTCTAGTTTCAAAGGGAGATTTGAATCTACCTTCCTGTGTTTATAAGAGAGATGCAATGAGGGGACAGCAAGAGAACGAGGGAATCCTCTTTCCGATGGGGTCTCTCGGGAGGGTTCTGGTGGGAACGGACATGGAAAACCTGGGGAGCTTTATCTCAGACAGAAGAGCCACACCGAGAGGCGTGAAGCACGTCCCGTCTCCTTTCCCAGACACAGGGACATGTCCTCCTTGACACTGTCTAGGAATAGTGTGGACACAGACAAGGTTTCCGGTTTAGGGAAGGTAGGGAAGGTGGGTCCAGCCTGGACTTCAAGAGCAGTCCTTCACAGTGAGGAGAGGGACATCTGGATGGGAAGTCCAGCTGCCCTTCTTGCGAACGTCTAACAACCCTGGGTGGGTTGTCACACGGGTCTCCTTCGTCAGAGCAGCTCTGTGCACTGTCCCCTTGAGGGGTCTGAGGAGCTGAGCCGCCCATGTGTGTAAGTGGATCTACCAGTGCTGAGGGCAAGACCCACTCAGTGTCCCATTCTCGGGGTTCCGACTTCTGCTCTGCTAGAAGTGGGTTCAGAGACTTTAGGAGAGGAAGACAGCCTGAGGGAAAGTTCTGCACAGCCCCATGGTGAAGTCCAAGTGCAGCAGGAAGACGAGGTGAGCTGTGCTGAGGGCCTCATCTCAGGCAATCTGAAAACAACTAGTAGATACTCATCCATGATAGTATATACTCATCCATGGTCCCAACTCTACTGTCTCCATCCCCACTTCCAAAGCCCACCTCGCCCTTCTGCACAAGAGCAGATTCGAACAAGAGGAAAGCCGGTCGGTCCAGAGAGAAGCCACCATGGAAGAGCCCAGAGAGCCTGAGGAGAGGAGCAGGAGTTTCAACTAGATCTGTGGAGACAGGAAGAGCTTCGTCGAGTATGGAAAGCTGAGCACAGAAAAGATGAAGTTGGTGATCTGCTTTGCTGAGCAAAGGGGAGAGGATGGAAGGAATTACAGAAACTTACTGTTCATAAATCAGAGATAACCAGAGGCTGGGCCTCCTGGCCCTGGGACTGAGGGAAGAGGGCGAGGCTCGAGCTGCAGCAATAAAGACGATTGTGATGGCACAGGGTGGGAGGAGAAGGGGCAGCTGAGGCCCGCCATCAGGCAGTAGGCACCTCACGGCCACCGGCTTCTGTCTTGTCTGTCTGTCTGCAGCATGTGTCTGCACGTGAAGGATGAAGAGCCTGCCCAAGTCTACCCGGTGAGTCCTTGACGCCTTCTCCATCCCAAGGGATGGCAGTCAGGCTGTCAGCTGCAGTGCCTACCCTTGGTAAAAAGGACTGGATCCTGAGCTTGTAGACGGGAGGAAAAACTCTGCCCAGTGGCTGTTAGGTGCTGGGCGAGTTCACTAAACTGTGTGCTGACTCACTGGCCAGAAGGTGGGGTGGAAATGATGGGCCGTAGGTGTGGGGAGTAGAATAAAGTTCCCTATCTTGAGGTGTGGACATTTACTTTTGGGTTTTCAGATTAGAATTGATTTAAAACAAGAGAACGCAAATGCATTTAAGGGGTGATTCATAAATTAGGGGAAGGAATGAAAAGAAGTGAACGGCCCAACTAACTTACCCCACAATCATTCAATTACTCAATGATCCCCAAGGGTTAGAAACCATATTAAAGGCTAGCATCCCCCTACGAAGGGCAGAGTGACAGCATTGAGCCCATGTGGGAGCAGAATTTTGACTTTAAATATTTGGATCCATCTTTCTCCAGAGAAAGAGCCAGTGCTCTGCCTGTCCCCTGAAATATGGTTCATAACTGGTTCTTCTTTTGATATTTATTTATTTATTTATTTATTTATTTATTTATTTATTTATTTATTTATTTATTTGTGTGTGTGTGTGTGTGTGTGTGTGTGTGTGTGTGTGTGAGAGAGAGAGAGAGAGAGAGAGAGAGAGGCAGACACAGAAAGAGAACTGGCAGGCCAGGGCCTCCAGACACTGCAAACAAGCTCCAGACACCTGGCTTTATGTGGGGACTGGGAAATGGAACTCGGGTCCTTCTGCTTTGCAGGCAAATGTGTTAACCACTAAGCCATAGCTACAGCCCCCATAACTGCTTATTTAATAATACAATCCTCATCTTCTGTCTTTGTTTGGATCCTGGATCCTTATTAATCGTGCCCTGCCTCGTGAGGCTGAGAGAATAGTCACATTCACAAAAATTGTAAGCAGCAGCATAGGTGTTGTCTTATAAAAACGTCTTGGCTTTATCCTGATTTTATATGTTGTGTGATTTTTATATATTATGTAGGAAGGACCCAGAAGGCACCATCCTTCAGATGTGACGGCCAAACAGGTAAATTTTATATTTTGGTTGTTTCTGCACTGTCCTCTTAACTCATGTCCGTATGTGTGGTGCTCCCTAATAGGAAAGAGTGCTCTTACCTAGACATGTCTGCAAGTGACTTCCGGTGACCTTGGGGGTCTGTGAGTACTATTGGAATGGATCTTAGTGGGTAAACCAAATGACTTAATTTTCAGGTTTTTTTTTAATATAGCTTGTGGCACATAGACAAAATATATGTAACGCTTGTGAAGCGCAGTAATAAACTAGATCGCCAGCGTAGGAATGAAAACGCGAGTTTCCTGAACCCAACCAGAGGCTGCACCCTGCTTACCCTTCTGTGTGTCTCCTAGACATACCCGCTGTCGTCAATCTTACTGTCATCCGTCTCTTCCTTCTAATGCTTTGCCATATGTGTGCCATTAACGGCGAGCGGTTGGAATTTGGTCGACTTTGAATGGGGTAAACACAGGACCCACTGCATCAGCATAGAGTTCGTCCTTTCCCTCGCATTCTCCTAAGTGGCTTGTCTATAACGGTGTAGAGACCGGACGCTGCTCCCACCACTGCTTCATTTTTCATTGTGGAGAAAGTCACAGCTCATTAGTCCTTTCATGGATTGGGTTGGAACACGGTCTTCTACAACGAAAACGGCTGCTGTGCACATTCCAGAACAAGGCTTCTCTTGATTGCTTAGATAGGAAGGGAAGGGCTGGATCACCAGGAAAACGGAATTGTCTTGATTTAAAGGATGCCACTGGGGCTGGAGAGACGGCTTAGGGGTTAATGACACTTGCCTGCGAAACCCGATGACCTGGGTTTGATTCCACATAAAGCCAGAGGCACAAAGGGGCACGGGTATTTGTTTGCAGTGGCAGGAGGACCTGGTGTGCCCATTCTCTGGGTGTGTCTATGTCCTTTCTTATCTGTTTCTCAGATAAAGAGTTTTTCTTTTGTTTTAAATAGTTTTATTTATTTTTGTAAGCAGAGATAGATAGAAGAGAGACAGAGAATGGGTGTGCCAATGCCTCCAGCGGCCGCAAACTCAGATGTCTGAGCCACTTTGTGTATCTGGCTTTCTGTGGGTACTGGGGAATCAAACTCAGGTCGCTAGGCTTTGCAGGCAAGCACCTTAACCACTGCCCAATGACCCCAATATTTTTTTTAAAAGGGATGCCACGTTGTTTCCAAAGCACGTGTACTAATTCACACTCCCATTGGTAGTTGGATGCAAGAGTTCTCACTTTTCCAGTCTCTCTCTAATATATCTGCAAAACGTTCTTCATTCCTTTGGTTTCTGTGACTTGTAGACACTTGCAATGATATCGGAGGTTGTGTGGAATGTAACGTGTAAGATGAATTTTCAAAAAGCGCTTGATTGCTTATCTGAAGAATCCCTTCAATGTTTACAATGAGTATCCTATAAAATAAAATTACAAGTACACATCCCTGATTCTGGGTTTATAGAAATGTGCAGGGGGGAGTGGGACTCTGGTGACTTGTCCACCCTGACAGCCTCCCGATGCCCCGGTGTGTTTCTCTTCTTCAAAGAGCCACACTTTAGTTGCGCAAGTCACATGTTGGTCGTAGCTAGTCTTCATTCACAGAAACCAAAAATACAGGGAGCACGTTAGGTTTGTAGGGCATAAGCGGTATGATTTGGCCTTTTGCTTCCAATTTCCCTAAAGTCTGCAGACAAGCAAATTCTGTACATGAAAAACTTGCGCAAGGAGAAGAGGAGGCTGAGCAAGATGTTCTCAAGGCCTGCGCCAATTCCAGAGCCGGGACTCCTGGTGAGTAAGAGCTCTCAGAAATGCACCTGCCCTTGCCTGCTGTGGACACCCTCATCGTTAGCTCATCTCACACTCACTCCTTTCAGGCCCTGTTCTGTGGAGGTCATTGTAATATCAGCCTGGGAAGATGCTCTAAAATTCCTCCGATCAAATGACCCTGGTTGAAACCTCATTTGTCAATTCATTGTTTCAGTGAGGGTTGTATCTCTGAGACTGGTCCTCCATGAGTTAGCTAACTGCCCGGGGATATTCACTTACATTGTTTTGGTTGTATTATTTGGAAAATGAATTACAAAATATCCTAAACAATATTTAGATTGAACATTGAAAAAATAGTGAAAATACTCTTCACACCAAACCCAACTCATTCGAGCAGATATTTGTGTGGAATTAAGAATTCTAATAATAAATGATATGGCCCATGACCCTCTCTGTCAAGTAGCAATGAAGTATAATTCCTGAGGCTCAAAAACAGTTCTACTTGAAAACCTTCCAGGTATTTGAAGACAACTATTCCTTCAATTTCAGACTTGTCTTCATGGTGGAAATCCTGAGTTGCCCCATGCCTGTGAATGATCCCTGCCCTCATTCAGGCTACCTCAGGATGACATGTCCTAGAAAATAGTTATTTTTATTAGTTTCATATACTTCACATAGAGTATACTGGCATGTAGTATAGTGTACCTATTTGATGCATTTTTAAAGCTTGACAAACACATACACTCAAAAAAACATTACCTTACTTATAAACTTGAATGTTTTGGGATGATAAAGAAAGATGTCTGTTCACGTGATCTATCAGCAAGTGGGCTGGGCCCAGCGGAAAGTATGGTATGGCTAACCACAGAGTTGTGAAAGGAAGTTTGAGGGAATGTTTTTGTTTAAATTTTGTCTGTTTAGTCTACACAGCAAAGAAAAAAATGTTTTTGCTAGTCATGCAGCAAAATATTTGTATTCGTGGTTATTAAAACCACCCTGAAAATATTTTAAAGTAAAATGCTGGCCAGCGCTGGTAAACATAACCTTTTCCTGTTGTACTCGGAATCCTACACCATCTCACAGATGTCTATGGCGTGCCTTCTCCATCCTGGGAAAGCAAACCCTTATGTTTAACATTTACATCACATAAATCTGTTCAAAAACGACTGATCTTTCCCTGAACTGATAGCTGAGATTCCTAGAAAGTCTTCTGACAGCCAGAGGGGTGTCTCTTTCTATCTGTCACCAGATATCACCTCTTTGAAGTTAAAGGTTCCATCCTGGGATGTTACCTGAACGTGGCTGATACTTTAATTTTGAACATCACCTTTAAGCACTAAGGGTTGTTGGATCCAATACAGTTTGCATAAATAACAGACCTCGCTTCAAGGGTTTGAATACACCTTTCTCATAGAAATTGTAATTTACTTTCTTTTTCTTGTGTATTTTAACCCTGTCCAGTGGACATCTTGATAAACCTGGAGTCAGTATGGAAGAAACCATGTTCCGGACAAAAGTATGTGGATTTCACATCAATGGACATACCATGGTTTGACTTCATTCGACAGCTAAGGACCACACTGTGCCTTCTTAGGAAATAAACACCATGCTCGCATCCCCATACAGACTGTGCTCTCTGAACTGCATTTTTTAAGCACCATATCTCATGACAGCTTTATGGTATGTGACTTCAGAAACAAACTTATATAGGCTTTGGAGAAATAATATGCCCACATTTAAATTTTTGTAATGGAATCTGTATCTTATTTAGACATTTGAAAATTATGCTTTAATTACAGGAGAACCCTAGAAGAATTTCCCCCTCTAGGTTTGGGCTTACACAAAATGTCTGAGTTTTAAACAGTTCTAGGCAAGCTTTTGAAAGTAACTAAAGACAACCATATGCATAATACAATCAAAATTCCTATTTAGGGAAAAGTTGAATATTGAAAGCATAATTGAAATGATAATCACGTCTGCTTTTGCAAGATGCTTGCCTCATTATATGAGCAATTCCTAGCTTGCAAGTGGAGGAATCGTGGTTCTCTCTAAGTTACAGGACTGCCAGCTCTTTCATTCATGTGAGCGATGGTAACTGGCTTACAGACCCCAAGCAACACAGGGAAAGTGAGGTGCAGGGAATTCGGTTAAGACAAAATGATGGAACTGTGAGAAATTAAATGGCTAGAAGACAGGACAAAATGTTGAAAACAACTCTTTTTCCAGAAGTTGAACAAAACTGTAACTCATGATCCTTGAGGCAGAGAACTAAACTAGGAGAAGACAAGGTCACTCCACTTGCTGTCAGGCAGAACATTCCAGGCCATGCTGCCTGCTGGGAAGGAATACGGTACAGACATTCTCCTGCAGTGAGGACTAATTGTCGAACAGAAATAAGAACCCAGGAAGGAAGTGCGGCTTAGCCAGAAGTTGTAGTGAAGAATTCCAAGTGACGCATAGGTCGATAACTTCACAGGCGTCCCTCACTAATCTGGATACATGCAGGGTGTCTCAGCACGATCAAATCTGCGTCCTCACCTCCTCCATATTGCCAGATGTTGTGGGTGTGTGCTGGACAATCCCCACACCCACAGAGAGATATCTGAGTATTGGTCAGTGTGCAGCCACAGTCCTTGGTGATCCAACAAGGCACCTAATAGATATCTTGTTTGAGTGGACTCATGTCATAATAGTAAATTAACCCTCATAGTCAACTCTCCCAGGCTAGGCTAAGGAAGCTTAACAAGAGATGTGAAACCCAGTCCCTTCTTACCATTAGAGACCTATCCGAAGGTCTTCAAGGGATGTCTTAAACTGCACTTAGTTCTCAAGTATACGTAGACATGGATTTCTCTACATAACTGGACATAGGATAAAGTTTAATATGTAGACATGGTAAGATGATCAACAGTTAGCCATAGCATAGACTATAATGATATATTGTAATAAAGATGAATGAGTGTGCTCTTTCTCAAAAGAGTTATGGGGATTAGAACTTAAAGAATACTTAGCCACTTCCAACGCACCTCAGAACTTAAGGAGTACCCGAATTCTTGTCTATAAAATTAAAGAATTAAAATTATAGACCACCACAGGATAAGGTATAATGGGAGACTTTATTTTTTAAAAAAGGAAGGTTACAGAGATCTCCAGCCACCAGTGTGGATAGAGCACATGGGAGAGGGTTCAGCCAAAATCTGTGCTGCTCAGCCAAACAGGCAAAAGAAGGAAAGATATCAGAGGGCTCCTATCATGAGAAAGAGAGGTTCATGTGGGAAAGAAGTCCAGCCCCTAACTCCAGCCATGTTTCAGTGATTTATATGACCTGGGCCAGGTAAGTCAGAGAGACAGCTGGTTGGTCCATACTTTACCAATCAGCTTCAGAATTTGGGTTTAAACTCTAGTTAGAGATACCTTCCACTCAAGGGGAGGGGGTCAGACATGGAACTGTGAAACTTGCCTGAAAGAGTTAAGTGTCACATTATGACATGTCTGTTTTCAGACTGTGGCAGACCACAAATAACTAGCATGGAATTAAGTGAAACAGAACCAGAGAGGACCATGGTACCATATGTATCCACGGGTAACTAACTGCCCACCAGAACAACAGGTAACACGTTATAGAAAGACTACAAAATCCAGATACGTAGCACTCAACATTTGGCAGCCAAATGTTACACAGGGTTGGGAGAAAGTCAAGGCAGACAGACACAGATAGGAAACAGATACGGATTAAGATACGGGGTGTGGGGAAGGGTTAGAATTAAGATAACCCCCAGTAAAAATCTCAATGCACCCCAAGTTCAAAGAATATCCAAGCTCTTGTCTATAAAGTTAAAGAATTAAAATCATAGACAACAAGATAGTAAGGTATAGTGGGGAACTTTATTATTTAATGAATCATGGGGGGTATTGCAGTCAGCTTTCTAGTTGCTGCGCAGAAAGAACCCAAACAAAAGTGGCTTGTAGAGGAATGGGTTTATTTGGCTTACGGACTTGAGGGGAGACTCCATTCTGGCAGGGAAAACGATGGCATGAGCAGAGGGCTGGACATCACCTCCGCCACAGCACTGCAAACAGCGGCAGGAAGGTGTGCCAAATACTGGCAAGGGGAAGCTGGCTTATAACCCCCATAAGCCCACCCCCAACAACACAGCTTCATCGAGGTTGTAAAACCCAAACTGCCATCAGCTGAGGATCGATCTACCAGAACACATTCAATTGTTTGTGGGGGACACCTGGATCAAACCATGACAGGGGGTTATAGAGTTCTCCAGCCACCAGTGTGGGGAGAACACGTGTCAGAGAGTTTAACAGACTTATATTATTTAGCTAAATAAGCATGAACAGAAAAGATAACAGTGAGCTCCCATCGTGAGAAAGAGAGATTTATGAAGGAAAAAGTCTGGAACCTGCCCCCCACCCCAGCCATTAGCTGGGGTAGGGGTAGGCCTTACCTTACTGAGGCCTAAATCAGCAGTCTCTTACTCCATTGCCACATTGGGGAAGAGAGAGAGGAATGGCTTCCTCTAGGGAAGAGTATTTAAGTTCTTCCCAGGTGAGTCAGAGAGACAGCTGATTGGTTCATATTTGACCAATCAGTTTTAGCACCTAGGTTGTAGCTCTAACTAGACTCCTCCCACTCAAGGGGAGGGGCTGCATCTGCAGAGATCTGCCCGTTACAATACTGACAATACTTAACAGCTTAATTATGAACATGAGTCCTAGAAGAATGGAAGACATTAAAAAGAATTAAATGGAACTTTTGGAACTGAAAATATCAAAAATTTAAAAAATCATGAAAAATTAACATTAGATGCAAAAATATGATTCACTTGAGAAAATAGTATGTAAAACCTTGGAAACTGCCCAGACTGAACTGGGGAAATGAGTAGTCCTTTGGAGTCTGTATCAGCTAAACAGATATGAATAGCTGGGCATTCTGAATGGAGGTGGGGCTGAGTAAAATTAATTGTGAAGCTATTCCAAATTTGATGAAAGCCAGCATATCGTACTAGCTTCAACAACACCAAGCAAGATGGCTCTTCACAAATTATCCATAAAAAAAGAAAGAAATAAAAGGAACAGGCAGAGGAGGAGCTCTGTTTCATGCTGAGGGCAAAGATAAGACCCAGATGCCTCCTTAGGAGCCATGGAACCCAGATAGCACTAAAAGACAACTGGAAAGAATTCATAGGGTAAGAGGAAAAACTGTTAGCCTCCAGTTTGTATGAAACAAAAACATCCTTTAAAACTGAAGGCAAAAAATACCTTTCTTTCCAGAAAAAAAAGTCAAAATACATTATTAGCAGACATGAAGTTCTTTATTTTTTTTTATTGTCCATAATGAGTTACATTATTTAATGGGAAAACAGTGAGCTGTTATCCCCAGTTCCCCAATGTCCCTCTTCCCCATCCCCAATCAGCTGGATATCCTACTTCGTGGGCAGTCTGGATCAGTCCTTGGGGCAGGGGACCATGGAGAGCCTAGGAGTCAGCTCGGTTCTGCTAGCCCTAGTCCATGTCTCTGGATATTCTCCCCCACCACGGCTCTCACAATCTTTCTGCCCCCTCTTCTGCTCAGTTCCCTGAGATGTGGTGGGTGAGTATTAAGGCTGCTTTATTGTTAAGAACTTAGGGGTCTCTATACTTCTGCTTTAGGTTGTGTCAAAAATCATTGGTGTTTGTCTCACTGACTTATCCAGTGTTGACTGATTGGCTGTGGCTATGGGTCACTTGTCCATCCCATCATTCTCTGTGGGGTTCCATATGGATCCTCCATGGTATGTCTGGGGTGGCTCATCTCGTGCCAGGATCTCAGCTATCGGCCTGTGGTTCTTTGGTAGGGTTGGATGCGCCACAGCTCTCTCTCTCTGCCTTCTGAAAGATACAAACAGAATCTCCATCAGAGAATGAGATCAGTATAGGTTAACTGAGATACACTTTTCTGAATTAGCTAGATTCTATTTTTATTAGCCTCTCTGTCAATCGCTCGCTTAGTGCATCTCTTTTTGGGGGCCCAAGAGTCCGGCTCCCAGTGCATATCACCTAAGTCCCCAGTTCCAGTTAAGGGCTCCCCCTCACTAAGTGGATTATTTGGCTGAATTTAAAAGCTGTTGATTGCCTCCACCAGGCTTTGGCTCCTCCATTGCACAAGTGCTCTTTTCTTGGTTCTCTGTTCTCTCCCAAGTAGGCAGCGTGTTCAGCCTATTCCTGGCAGCAGCCTGTGTTTCATGCCAGTGGTCTCTGTTGACTCCAGCTGTCGTTGATCAGCTTCCCCTGGCAGCTTATGTAGTGCCTTCCAGCACTGCACTAACTACCATCTGGGGGCTGGTTACCATTCTGGACCTCACAGGGTCTCTCGATGCTGGTAGATGGTTTTCTGTAGTTTCTTCAGCAACAGGATCCTGCCTCAGGCCTGGGGTGGGCATTCAAGAGCTTTGACAGAATCCTGGCAGACATGAAGTTCTTTAGATGAAAGAAAAATAGTCTTAGATTTCTGGATCTGTATAAAACAAAAGCTGTGGGTGTTGATGCATGAGAAGGTAAATATAAAATTAATTTCACTATTTTTCTTTAAAAAGAGTTGTTTTGAGTGAAATTAAAGCATGATGAAAACAATCAGGAGCAAAATGGGAAGATGGCCCAGCCACTGAAAGGATCTTCTATGAAGAGTGTGTGGATTTAAGGAACAGGCCCAGACCCCATTGTTGTGTTGCCATGGAGATGGGTCCCCATGTGGAGTCTGGGCTGCTCTGGAGCTTGTAGTCCCTTGCCTCAGACTCTCAGCACTTCACACTCTTAAAGACGCGTTTGTAAATAAACGCTGGTGCACATCCACCAGCACAACAATAATCAGATGTGTGGCTCACAGTGGAGGTGGAAGGGGACTCAGAACCCCTTCCAAAGGAAGCTGAAGGCAAAAATGGAATTGATTTGAAAGTCAAGCATGCCAACCTGATGCTTCATTCAGAATCAGTAACTTTAACCAGAGGCTAAGAAATCCAATTAGAAAGAGACTGTTGGACTGAGATAGCTCAGTCAGTAAAATACCCCCACGCAAGCATGAAGACCAGACTCAGACCTCCCAGTACCCAGGAAACGCTGGGCCCAGTGATATTCACCTGAATTCCAGTGCTGGGGAGGCGAGCTGGGGGCTGAGCCCCAGATTAAGCTGGCCAGCTTGTTTGGACAACTTTGCGACTTCCGGGGTTAGTGAGAGACAACACATGAGATGAAGAGCTAGTGAGAAAGACACCAATGTCGACCTCTGGCCCCAACACCCACATGTACACACACTCCTCATGCAAGCCAAACACACCTGCAACAAACCAAAAGAATGCTGGGATCTATCAAGGACGTAGATTCTGCCAGAAGATGAAGCATGCCACCATGTGGAGATTCTGTTCTTAAAGTTGTAGGAACAAACTAACCAGGAATCTGGGAGCCCAGAAGTCTGGGCTCAAATCCACAGGCATCCCAAGGCATTAGGAAAGCTGAGGAGGGTGAAAGGCAGAGACGGGAGAGTCATTCAATGCAGCTATACTGCAAAGATACAGAAAGGAGTCCAGTGAACCCCAAGGCTGTCTTTGGAGTACTCACACGAGGATTAGTTTAAATAAGGAGCAAGATCTTTATTTGCATGATCAAGGTCAAGGTGGGCTCTCACCCATCCCTGACCCACCACTGTCTCAACTGTTGTCCTCATACAAGGTTGTCCTTATAATAAGTGGGTAAACTGTTAATCCGAGGATGATGCCTAGTCCTCATGAATAATGTCCTCCATTGGAGACAAAGATGTCTGTCCTGTCAGGGTTTGTTGTTTTCTCCTCCAAGGATGCCGTCAGACACCACGGAGAGAAAACAGAGAAGCGGTGGGAGCCGAGGCGAGCTGTCCGCTGTCCGCTGTCTCAGGGCTGGGGCCCACAGAGCTGGGGGGATGGCACAGGGGGGTCCGGCGGGCGAGCAGATGTGTATTGTATATCCACATAGTTCTTTATTCAATTGGGGGACTTACATTTTATAGGAAAAAGGGAGTTCGGGGTATGGGGAATGGGGAAGAGAAAAAGAGATTGGTTGATGGGGGTGGGGAGTTGGCAGCCTGCACTGGGATAGGTGGGTGGGATAGGTGG
>PVHP010027559.1:0-16981 GCA_004024765.1 Zapus hudsonius | reverse complement strand
ATAAGGAATTAACACTCACAATTAATAAACCAATAAGGAATCTCAGCAGAGAAGTAGAAATGATTTAAAAAAAAATAATCAAATGTGAAGCTGGGTATGGCATAGTACTGAAGTACTTGCCTAGCATGAGTTCTAGAGATATGACATAAAAAAACGAATCCATAGAGAAAAATACATAAAATAGAATATAAATAAAATATAATATAAAAATAATAATTGAGGGAGGCAGAGGTAGGAGGATCACCGTGAGTTCGAGGCCAACCTGAGACTACAGAGTGAATTCCAGGTCAGCCTGGGCTACAGCGAGACCCTACCTTGAAAAACCAAATAATAATAATAATAATAATAATAATAATAATCATTGAAAATTTCCAGGGATGCACTTTGTGGCGATTTGATGAATGAAATGTACCCCCATAGGCACATGTGTTTTCTTTTGATTATTTCTTTATTTGAGAGAGTGAGAGAAAGGAAAAGACAGAGTGAATGAGAGAGCAGGGCCTCCAGCCACTGCAAATGAACTCCAGACCCACACATCACCTTGTACATCTGGCTTTACATGGGTACTGGGGAGTTGAACTCAGGTCCTTTTGCTTTACAGGCAAGAGTCTTAACCGCTGAGCCATCTCTCCAACCTGGCACATGTATTTTCAAAAACTGGTCCCCAGCCGATGGCACTCTGGGAGAGTTGTGCAGCCTTTTCCAGGAGCCTTGCTTGAGGAGTGTGTGCTGGGGACAGGCTGGGGTTTACTGGCCCAGCCCCACCGGGTGTTCAGCCTTACTCAGGCTACTTCCTTCTTGTGGCTGATATGTGCTGATGTGGACAGCAGCCTGCCCTTACCAAGCTTTCCCTGCCATGAGGGGGCTTCCCTTCAAACTGTAAACCAAAAGTGAACCTTCTCTTTACATCAGCTGCTTGGGTTTTGTCCCAGCAACAAGAAGGTAACTCTTACAGGCTGAAGAGCAGACTGAACACAGAAGAGCTAGTGAATCACCTATAGAACCTACAAATTGTTGAGTCTGAAATACAGAAAAATGAGACAGAAGAAAAATGGTCTCATAGACATGTAAGACAATCTCATGGGATCCAATATAAATTGACTCATTCTAGGAAAGAAATAGAGAGCCAGACAAGGTGGTACATGCCTTTAATCCCAGGCAGAGGTAGGAGGATCATTGTCAGTTCAAGGCCAGCCTGGGACTACAGAATGAATGCCAGATCAGCCAGGGCTGGAGTGAGACCCTACCTTGAAAAAAAAAAGCAAATCACTCAGCACATAAAGATTAATCTGTTGAAATTCCAAAATAACAGCCAAAAAAAATAATTTACACGGGGGTTGGAGAGATGATTGAGTGATGAAAGACACTTGCTTGCAAAGCCTGATGGCCCCGGTACCCATGTAAAGCCAGATGCACAAAGTGACACCTGCATCTGGAGTTTGCTTATAGTGGCAAGAGAGACCCTGGTGCACCCAATCTCTCTCTCTCCCTGCTTGCAAATAAATAAAAAGAGTGAAAAAAGGAAATACCTTACACGTACGAGAATAGTGACAGACACGACAGCATTGGAACCAGCAATGCAGACAGAGGACAGAGTGTTGGGAAAACAGAGGAAGGAACAACCTAGAATTCTCCATGAGTGAAACTATCCTTGTACTATCATTCTTCAAGCTTAAGGCAAATGAGGGCTGGAGAGATGGCTCAGTGAATAATGTTTGTTACAAAAACAGAAGTACCTGAGTCGGGGTCCCCAGCATGACTGTGGTGAGATGGATATGGAGATAGGTGCAGTTGTAACGTTATATATATATTATATATAAAATATATAATATATCTAAATATATATATATACACACACACACAAAGAATAGGTGAATGGGTCTATGCTGTCACAAAGTTTGTATTGTCCATGAATTAGTATAAGATTAACAGACTTCATAATCTCAAAATGTATGCGACAATTCCTACATTAAAAACTAATAGGGGGCTGGAGAGATGGCTAAGTGGTTAAGATGCTTGCCTGCAAAGCCTTAGGACCCAGGTTTGATTCCCCAGTACCCATGTAAAGCACAAAGGGACACATACCTCTGGAGTTTGCAGCCTTTTGCAGTACTGGAGGCCCTGATGCACCCATTCTCTCTTCTCTCTCTGCTTGCAAAAAAAAATTTTTTTTTAAAAAAACAGAAAAACCAAAAAATCTAATAGGGCCGGACACAGTGGTGCACACCTTTAATCTCTGCACTTGGGAGGCTGAGGTAGGAGGATCACTGAGGAGACTACATAGTGAATTCCAGGTCAGCCTGGACTAGATGAGACCCTACCTCAGGGGGTAGGGGGGAATTAATAGGGCATAGTTGACAACCAAAAGAAAAAAAACATTATATATATATATATAAACAATGAGTTGTTATCCCCAATTCCCCAATGCTCCCCCTCCCCCTCCCCAATCAGCTGGATATCTTCTTCCGTGGGTCATCTGGATCAGTTCAAAAGGAAAAATTAAAAACAAAATACTAGAAGATCTCCAACTAATCTAAAACAAGTCAGAAAAAGAGGAACCCCCCCCCAAAAAAATGGTAAATTGAATGTAAGGTAAATTGAACATCATAAAACAGATTAGGTGTAAAGACGCTAAGTAATAAAACATAATTGAGTAAAAGGCAGAGACTAGATAAAAGACCAAGATGGTATTAAACACAAATATGTTAAAAGTCAACAAATGAAAAAGTAAACCATGTTAACAGTAAACATAAAAACCATTTTTACTTGGCTTTGATATGAAGTTTATTTGAATTAGGGAGTGGCTAGGCTGGCCTCAAATTTTTAATTCTCCTGCCTCAGCCTAATGAAGTCTGGGATTAAAGGTAAGTACCGCCACATCCAGTTTGTACGAAAAGCCTGGACACTGCCCTTTCCTCTTTTTTTCCTTTGAGGCAGGGTCTCCCACTGTAGCCCCAGGCAGGCTTAGAGCACAAGGCAATGCTCCTATCTCAGCCTCCTGGGAGTGCTGGGGTTAAAGATTTGTGTCACTATACACACCTCCCTTTTGAATTATCAACCTGTCTTTGAACTATTCAGCCCTTCCTTCCTTAGCACGATCAGGATTAGAACATAGGTAAAGACAGGGTCTCTTATAGCCTAGGCTAACTATGTACTTTAAAAAAAAACTTATTTGCTCTGTGTGTGACTTCATCTGTGTATAGGCACACCAGTGTCGCTGGCCACTGCAGATACCAGATGCTGGAAGCAGTATGTGGGAGGCTGGTGATTTGAACCTGGGCCAGCAGGCTTTGCATGCAAATGCCTTTTAACTGCTGAGCCATCTACCCAGCTCCACTATATACTTTGGATTTTTTGGTTTCCACCTCCAAATGCTGGGATTACAGGCTTATGCCAACACTGCCAGTTTAATGTGAAGTGAACCCAACTCAAGGTTTCGTGCAGGCTAGGTCAGCGAGCACACGCTTTTAAACCTTTAGATTTCTTTGGTAACTCTTTTGCTGGTGACCAACCCCAGCCCATGTTAAACACTCTACTTTTTGGGTGCTTTAGTATGATTGATAAAACACCCCAACATGAGAAAGCTTATTGGATCTGCCATGTTTATAGCCAAATGTCTGGGCTGTGATCCACCTTTGAAGTAAGATTTTCAGACACACATATCTTTTTTTTTTTTTAATTCATTTTCAAGCAGAGTGATACAGAGAGAGATGCAGAGAGAGACAGAGAGAGAGTGCACCAGGGCCACCACATTGAGGGTCTGGTTTATGTGGATACTGGGGAATTGAACCTCGGGCCTTAGGCACTGGAGGCAAGTACCTTAACCGCTGAGCCATTTCTCCAGCCCTCAGACACACATATCTTAATGCTGGTTTTGTTCCTTTTATGCATCATCTATTTTTATCTTCGGGTTTATCTCTTCCTGAGGCTCTCTGATGTGCCTGACCTTCCAACAGAACCCCACTGGCTGGGACACCACACCTTCAAATCGTTTGGTTTCCAAGGAGAGAGGGGGGCAGGTGGAGAGAAAGAATGGGCATGCCAGGGCTTCTAGCCCCTGAAAACGAACTCCATTTGCTGCTCCACTTTGTGCAACTGGTTTTACTTGGGTACTGGGGAATCGAACCCAGGTTGTAAGGCCTTTTCCGGCAAGAACCTTAATGGCTGAGCCATCTCTCTAGGGTCCCCCAACCCCCATGGTTTTCTGACACCTCTTATCAACCGTCAGTGAAACTTTTTGTTTCACTCACAAACAACAGTACCTGTTGCTAACAAAGTTTCACATTTAGGCAAACTTCTGTGTTAGAATTTTTCTACACTCCTTTAATAATACAAAAGCTCTCCTGGCCCCTCAGACTTCAGACAATTCACAGCCAGGGCAGGGCTGGAAAGAACTGAACTGTAACAAAGGAACTTCACACTAAGCAAGACCAGACCGTAAAGAATGGTTTTGTGGCATGTGACAAGTGAAAGGAACGGTACCAATTCCCTTCTGGCCAGCCAGGCTTTGCAAGTCATTTTCTATCATCGAACTCCCCCTGGTCTGTGACACCATTGTTTTCAAACTTATGACCTTGGCAAATGTTGACTTAATAAACTCACCATATCATCAGAGACAGACCTTACTGATGAGTTCATCATTTCAGATAACGATTGAAAAAATGTTTCCAAAGGAGATTTCTATACAAATGACTTACCTAACTGGACCGTTGAAAGGTAAATGTAACCCAGGACGACAATGCTTAGATTGCCTGTGTTATTTACTTGTGAAAAACCAGCCAGACCCAGTTGTTTGCAGACCTTTCATGTAACACGGCTGTGTTTTAAAACATGAGGGATTTCGTGTGGAGTTAAACACAGAGATGACTCAATGTAGACCAGCTCTAAGATCGAAGGGCCACTAGCTAGATCTCCTCCCAAGAGTAAACACCACACATCCTGTTTATTTATACAGGCTTGTTGTCCACAGCTCTTCAAAGAGCTAGTGAACCCCCCCTGGCTCACCCCCAACTTCCTGCTGTCAGGTGTGCCTCTTCAAGAAAACACTCCGCATTACAGTAACTTTTAAAGAAAATACTTTATTACATCATGAAAAAAAAGGCATCAAACAACTAGATTCATATTTGTTTGAAAAAAAAAATTGAAGATTAATTAGACAGTATGTGGACACCCCGTTCCACACGGGAATGAGAGGATGCTATAAGGTACTCTAAGTATTGCACAGTCTGAAAAAAAACTTTTTTTTTTTAAAAGGAGGGAAAGGGGAGGGAAAAAAAATAATCACATGATATTGGGAACCATCTCACATTATGAAAAAAAATCTACCAAGAAACATTAAAAAAAAAAAAAAGAAGAAAACCCTTTGTTTCTACAGTAGCTTTGAGTTTAAAGTTCAGTTCTTGGAATGACTGGATTCCATTGAAGACGTCTCAGTAACAGGAAGCTTCATTTTAGCAATCCCATGTGCAAATAGTAATAAAAAAATATATAAAATAATGCAATCTCTTGCCATCACCCCGGCAATCAGGACCGTTGTTTATGAGAATGAACTGTTGTGCTTGTAAAAAAAAAAAAAAAAAATCGAGTTAAGCTGTGAGCTTGGCCTGCAGCTCCATTTCTGCAGCCTGTCTGAGAGCTACATCGACCAGCAGCTGAAATCCGCTAAAATCCTGGTTGAGGTCTGGTGGGGTCGGAGGAGGAGTGTTGAAGAGGCCGCTCTGTGTGCTTGGACTGGGTCCCGATTTACAAACGTCCTCTGGGTACAAGAGCGAGGTGTCTGTGAAGCTGTTGGTCGGTATCTGCTGGATCTCTGTGTTCTGTCCCACACCCACAGACTGGCAGAGAGAGAAGGGCGCATCCTTGAGGGCAGTCACGGTGGTGTGGCAGATCACTGATGGGCGAGCCAGAATGGATCCCGGGGAGGAAGGCTTGGGAGACAGCGGTCTCCCTAGGATTGGATTGGGTCCAGCTGTGCAGGAATGAAAGGCGCTCTCCTCGAGCGCTGGCATGAAGTTCTTGATACCCATGGCAGCAGCTTCCATGGAGCTGGCTTCAGAAATCTTGGCCCCACGGCGGGAAATCGTGAACTGATTGGGATCTTTGCCATCCTTCCTCAACATGTCAGGGAGGAGCCTGCGGCGGGCGTTGATGAACCAGTTACAGACCTGCAATGAAACGAGGAGACCTTTAACACGACCCACTTGCCAGGCAGGTCCTGAGACCATCCATTCTCTGGGGTGCCCGACTGAACTCTGTTTGAATTGAAGGTGGCCGAAAATGGCTTATCTAGATCCAGGGGTGTTAGTCTAGTGGTAGAGCATTTGCTTAGCATGTGGGGGGTCCCTGGGTTCAAGCCCTAGCACCCCTCCCCACCCCTCCAAGAAAAAGCTTCTCTGGATCTACAAATTGTTCCAAGAAAGAATGGCCTGCCTCCTGCCATAAAACTCCTTCTAACACAAAATCTGCTTTTGGGGTGTCATCACCCATAACCTTTTCAGGAGCCAGAAAACAGGCACAAACTATCTCAAAACGATTCCAAGGAGGAAAGGTTACCTTTAACACTGCGTTAACCTCCTACCCACTGGCCAGCATTTAAGTTAATCAGCTACAGAGAGACCTTTCCTGTCTGAAAGGTGCCACACCCCCCAGTAACCGATTTCTCCCAGTTCAAATGACTGTGCTAACAGACATAACATGAATTACCTCACCTAGGCCTGGCCTTGTTTAAATATCAAACCAGTTTCCTGGGCAATAGAGTAAGGTTTAACCTTTTTATGTCTCTTGCATAAAAGAAGGTTCTTTTAGGCACTAAAGGAAATGCCAACTGACAGATGAGTGTCAAGTGTTTCTGTGTTCTCTAAATAGCCAGTTATTAGCTTTTAGCACTATAAAAGTTTACAATGAAAAGATAGTCCCCCTTTTTTTGACCAGGGAGGCGCTTAATGAGACATAAAGGAATGTTATAAAATAACCCACCCCCCAAAAAAACCCCACATGTACACAAGGTAAGGGCATAGGTTGGTGGTTGAGTATTTATTTACCCAGCATGCACGAGGCCCTGGATTGGATCCCCCAGCAACCAGACAGAGAAAAATGCATGCCCCAACCTTGCGTCCCTTCCTTACCTGTAAGGTGGACAGGTGTGTTTGCTGCGACAGCAATGCTTTCTCCTGCTCGGAGGGATAAGCATTGTACCTGTGCTCATACAGCCAGTCTCGAAGAATCTGGACAGATTCCTTGGGCAGGTTGCCCCTCCTCCTCCTCTTGCTGGAGCTGGCCGAAGAGGAAAGGTCCAGGGGAATGTCCATACTGTCCTCATCTTCTGTCTCGCTGCCGGACGCTGCCACCACACCTAGGAGAGGATGAAGGGCAGCTGTCACTCGGGTAGATCAGCAGGGTCAGTCATTTCTTCGGACCATTCGAGGTCACTGCGTCTTCTCTACTGCTGACCGGGTTTTCCATTCTGAAGGATCAGGGTCCATGGAAAAGGCCTCTACAGTCATTTGACTAGCGCTCATGGGATATTCTCAACCTGTTAGCAAACACACGTTCCTAGCCACAGGGATTTCCTTCCTCACATTCCTTTGACTTGATCCTCAGGGATAAAAACAACAACAACAACAACAAAGCAAAAAAAAAAAAAAAAGAAAAAAAAAAAAAACCTCTCCTCTAATCCATTGCACGAGACAGACTTCCCTAAAGAAGTAAGTAGTTATATTTGAGAGAGGAAGGGTGCTGGGCAGTTCGGGAATGTGTCCAATAACCTTGTCTTTAATGTCACTGCTAACAGGAATAACAATCTAGGGACCATGGTACATTTATTCCCCCCCCCCAGTAAGAATGGGAAATTACCTATTTAATCAAAAGGCTAAATACTTATTTTGAATCTAAAGGTAAAAAAATACTTATTATTCTACAAACAAATAAATGTGTAGAGACACTCCAGGGCCTGTAGTCACTGCCAAAGAACACCTGATGCACAATTTGAACCCGGGCTGGAAGACTTAGCAAACAAGCAAGCAAGCACCTTTAACCACTGAGTCATCTCTCCAGCCCTTTTATGGATATTTCCTATTCATTTCTATTTACTCAAAATCAGATGCTCACTTTTAATGGACAGTATCAGCACTTTATTAAATACAACCATATCAGCTTTCAGTTTCTTCACACACACACAATATATATATATATATAGTTCGAGGTAGGGTCTCACTCTAGCCCAGGCTGACCTGGAATTCACTATGTAGTCTCAGGGTGGCCTTGAACTCATGGTGATCCTTCTACCTCTGCCTCCGGAGTGCTGGCGCCACCACGCCCGGCCAAAAATATGTTTTGTAGCCGGGTATGGTGGTGCACAAACTCAGGGAAGCTGAGGTAGGAGGATCCCTTTGAGTTCAAGGTCAGCCTGAGACCCTGCCTCAAAAAAAAATTTTTTTCCCCTATACACTTCAGTAAAAAGTCCAAAGCCCCTAGTACACTTAAACCTTGGGGTATTTTGAAAATACAGCTGGCAGTTATTATGAACCTAGAATACTACACATCAGTCTTAAGGTCTTACATGACAAAGAGAATTGAATAAGAAACCTCCAAAGGAAGCTATTTTGGTGGTAAGTACTTTAATCCTTCCAGATATTTTAAGAATTCACAAGCCAGACCCAGCACTGAGAGGCAGAGGTAGGAGAATCACCATGAATGAGTTCAAGGCCACCCTGAGATAGTGAATTCCAGGTCAGCCTGGGCTAGAGCGAGACTCTACCTGGAAAAAAAAAAAAAAAAGAATTCACAAGCCAGAGAATATTTAAATCAGAGTTCAGTGAAAATTCAGATCAGTTTGACCTTCGCTTTTAAAAAGCATCATTTTGAATTTAAACAAAATCCAATCAACAAATGGTATTGACTCCACCTTTCATAAGAGTCGGAATGACTCTAAAGAAACTATTTTTGTAGACAATGTAGACATTGTAATTTATAAAACTATTAGGCAACTAGCTGGTGGCACATGCCTTTAGTTCAAGGACTAGGGACGCTGAGATAGGAGGACGGCCATGAGTTCCAGGCCAGCCTGAAGGTAAAGAGAAAGTTCTGGATCAGCCTGTGCTACAGCAAGACCCTGCTTCACCAAAACCAAACAAACAAAATGAGCTGGGTGTGGTGGTGCTCACCTTTAACCGCAGGGCTTGGGAGGCAGATGTAGGAGGATCGAAGTGAGTTCAGGTCACCCTGAGACTTCATAACGAATCCTAGGTTAGCCTGGTCTAGAGCAAGACCTACCTCTAAGAAAACAAAAGAAAAACAAACAAACAAAAAAAAAAACCCACTGTGCACATGCTTAAAAAAGTGTTTTTATATTCAGAAAACGTTTTAAAGGTATGTATATTTAGCTTTGTATACTTTTTTCTTCTGCAGTATGTAATTGTGCTTGAAAAACTCACCCCCAATCCGAAATCAGATTACTGTGAGAGGAAATAAAAAGTATTCATAGCAATGCATCATTGGATCCATGTGAAAGGAATGTTTTTAAACCACCCACTGACTTGATTCTGGTGACGTTTTTAGCTTTGGGCTGCAGGGGGCAGAAGGCGCTGGAAGGCGTTTCGACAGGAAAAGCAAAATCTTTCAGAGATGAAGTCAAGCAAGTTGTAACAAAAGAACGGCATGATTTTGTCAACTCACTGTAGCTCAAGGCTTAACAAACAGCCACCAATAAACCACACCAGAACCTCCCTAACTGCTTTCCATGGGACCAAGGGAGGCCAGGCCTTTCCTGGAGATTTTAATGAGATTTTTTTTTTTTTTTTTTGGTTTTTCGAAGTAGGGTCTCGCTCTAGCCCAGGCTGACCTGGAATTCACTATGTAGTCTCAGGGTGGCCTCGAACTAATGGCGATCCTCCTACCTCTGCCTCCCGAGTGCTGGGATTAAAGACGTAAGCCACCACACCCGGCTTTAATTCGATTTTTAAATGACAAAAAGAAGTGCAATTTAAAACTGAAAGTGCTTTCGCTGAGCTCAAAAGTAGAGAAACTTTCAAAACCCACAATGGAATTCAGGTTAAAAACAAACCTTAAATTACTAGAGTTCTGGCCTCACATTCCCATCAATGAAGGACATCTCACTTTTAAACACGTCAAGTTAATTAACTAAACATCTGAGTAAAATCAGTTTGCTTAAATTCTCCAACTAATGAATAGACAGACATTCCTTGAAGCTATTATTACTTCAGTTTTCGAGGTAGGGTCTCGCTCTAGCCCAGGCTGACCTCGAACTCAGGACGACCCTACCTCTGCCTCCCAAATGCTGGGATTAAAGGGGTGCATCACCACACCCAGACTCTATTCTTTTTATTATTGTTTTAACATGTTTTATTACAGTTAAAATTACACACATGCACATCGATCTCAAATCAAAATAACTCGAAACCTAGAAAAAGTGTAAAAGTTTGCTTATTCAACAGTGACTTCCCAGCTGCCAATTGGTAATAAATTTGAAACCAAATAAAGGGGGGAAAAAAGCAAAAAAAAAAAAAAAAAAAAAAAAACCCACCAGCCCGGAAGCCTGCCCTTTGATCTGTCTGCTTGCTGGGTTTGACAAGCAGCTTGATTTCGGAAGAGTCTGGGGAGGACAGGTTTCGGTTAAGCAACGCCAAACTGACTTTGCTCTTCGTTCATTTGGAAAAAAAAAAGAAAAAGAAAAATGAATGCCAGGCCCCTGGACGTCTTCATAAATATTTCCAGCGCTTGCACAAAAGCCACCCAGGAAGTTCAGGACTTGGTGTCTTGGCGAAGCCAGCTGAAGTTTCAGGACAAGTCAACCACGTTCACGGCTGTCAGGACTGTTCCAAAACTCCCTCTGGTTGGAACTCAACTTGGAAGGAAAAAAAAGGACTTTTTTCCTCGTTACTCATTTCCTACTGTAACTGAGCTTTTGAAAACTTTCCCGGTTAGGACTTGTTTCCCAGACTCTTGCTTTGCTCACACTTTAAAAAAACAAATGTTGCCGGGGAGGGAAGTGGACCGAAGCACCTCTCACTCCATCCACATACAAGGAAATGTGGCTCAGAAAGCCACAAACAAGATGGCTAGGAGTCCACGGCTTCCAGACAGCCTGGTTTCTCCACTTTTTCCCCCTGAAACATCTTAGCTGGGGGAGGGGGGAGCCGCAGAGGTTGTGAAGTTGACTTTTAAAAATACATCAGACATTATACAAGACTTTTTTTGAAAATAATTTATTTATTAATTTTCAATCAGAAGAGATACAGAGAGAGAGAGAGAGAGAGAGAGAGAGAGAGAGAGAGAGAGAGAGGAGATACCAGGGCCACCACCTTGTGGGTCTGGCTTATGTGGGTACTGGGGAATTGAACCCAGGGCCTTAGGCACTAGAGGTAAGTGCCTTAACCGCTGAGCTATCTCTCCAGCCCTGTACAAGATGTTTTTAAAAGATCACAGGAAAAGTGTAAGGGGACAAAAGGAACCCCAACAAGTTTCCTGATCTGAATCTCCCCTCTCCAAGAAGGGATTAACTTCATACCCAAGTCACCAAATCCTCGGTGCGCCTGGCTGACCCCAGACAGTGCAATCTTATGGGGGGGGTGCCAAAAAAAGAGGAGGAAATGGAGGGATTTCCTAGTATTTAAAAAGTCATTTTAGATCATCTTCTGATGGGTCGTCAGTTTTCTAAGAGGGCACGTGAGCGCCCCACAAGTTTTACCAAACCTCTTGAATTGCAAGTCTTTTGTTTTAAGGAAACTTGGGGGTGGAAGATGTCCATCAGCCTTCCAAGACAGACAATAGGCGGGCCGGGTCCCCCTCCCAGGTAGTCCCGGGCCGGGGGAGGAGCCCCAAAGGAGAGCTTTTGTTCCTCAAAGTCCCTGGGCCCTTCTGAAACCGTCCCAGCAACCTCTATGGAGTGGGCAGGACCGAGGACCCCAGCACCTAGAAATGGGGCTGCCCCCGTCCCCCAACACCTGGGCGCTCTGGGCTCCCCACGAGCAGTCACAAAGTTTCCCCTCCAACACGGGTTAGAATAGCAGTGCCCACGCGCGCCCGGGGAAGGAAGGGAGCCGCGGATGTGGGGCTTCTAGGAGGGGATGCCCGAGTGGGCTGGGTACCGAGTGGGGGGTTGTGGAGGTCGCCCTAGGAGAAAGCCGAGCTTTCCGCCTATGTGGGTTTTTTTTTTCTGTTTCTTGTTTGCATTGGAACCACTCAAAACCAAGCCCCCCACGCGGGACGCCACCGGAACCGAGAACGCCTCCCACGGGGGTCTAGACCTGTCAGTCACCTTGCACGCTCCCCGCACCCTTCGGGAGCCAGGGTTCAACGCCCTTAACCTCCAAACTGTCCGTCTGTCCCGTCCCCCACCCTCGGCCTGGCAAACATCCGCAAGGAGCCTCCAATGAGCCCAGGGTGTCCGGGGATTTCAGGTCAATTTCACTCCGGCGGGGGGGGGGGGGACGCGCGCACGCCGCGCGCTGGAGGTCCATCAACCCAATGACATCAGCAGAAAACCGGGGCCAGGAGGAACCCCGTGGGGGTGCGCACAGGCCCTTCTAGAACCCTGGGTCTGAAAGAATGTTGCAGTTAACCAACTCCAGGCAGCTGCTCGCGGGCATGCGCACTAGCGCCCTCCCTGCTCCCTTCCCCTCCCACCCACCAGCTTCCCCAGCGATTAACTTCTGTTTTGAGCCACTCCACATAAATCACAACAGAAAAAGCCAACTCCCGTCCACCCGCGGGACACTCGGGGGTGGTGGTGGTGGTGGTGGGGACCTCCCAGCCTGGGACTCAAAAGTTAACTTCAAAAGGGATTTCACATCTTTGACCTTTTTTTTTCTCTCTCCCATGTACTTTTGTTTTTGAACCAGACTGACGGTAAGTTTTAGTCGTAACGCTTCCCGAACGCTCGGTGGAAACAATGACAGCCTCGCTCTTGGGCGCAGGCAGCCGAGCCTGCTTGTCACCCTTGGACGCATTTTCACGGCACGCCGCCGGCGTTCTAACTACCGAAAGTCTTCTAACTGCTCCAGGGGGTTGCCCAAAATTCATCGTGGGAAAACTTTTTTTTTCTTTAAGGGACTGAGTAAAAAAAAAATTTTTTTTTCCAAAGCCACGCATACTCAAGGGCGATGTGGGGGTCTGGGATCACATTCCTTGGATTGTGAAGAATACCACATCCCTGGAAAGGAGTGCCAGGATCCAGTGGAGCGCGTGGGAGCTCCGCGATCTCAACTTTCAGACAAAAAGCAGAGGCCAAAGACCCCCCCCCCAAAAAAAAAAACCA
Organism: Zapus hudsonius; assembly: GCA_004024765.1. Classification (NCBI taxonomy): domain Eukaryota; kingdom Metazoa; phylum Chordata; class Mammalia; order Rodentia; family Dipodidae; genus Zapus; species Zapus hudsonius. The sequence goes on along the minus strand of PVHP010027559.1, from coordinate 3,708 downwards.
CACACAGAGTTGGAAAGGCGAGGCGCGGGGCTCCCCTGACACCCACCCCGAGTCCCCTTCCCCGGAGATGGACTAGGAACCACGCGGCGGCTGGGAGCCGAGCGTGGGGTGTCGGTGGAGACAATGAAAGTTGGAGACGCACAAACAAGGCGCTCAGCGTGCTTCTTGACAACGTGCCAGCAGCGTGCAGAGGCTGTCTCCCCACAACAGCCCCTCGTGTTGTGTCTACAAGGCAAACGACAACTGCTCTTCCAGACGCACAGCCTCAACAAAGAAAACCACCTCGGCTCCAGCCCCCAGAGCCTCTCTGGGTCCGGGAAAAGTCCAAATCCAACCAAGAAGCCGTCGCCCCGAACCAGACGCGCGGCCAGTCCCGGGGGCGCGTGGCCCGGGGTGCGCACAGCTTGCTGCGAGCTTGCCTTACCTTTCTTGCTTTTCATCCTGGAGCTCCCCTTCCTGAGCGAGGCCGAGCCGGGGTCCAGAGGGGCCAGGAGTGAAGTCACAACGTGGGGACAAGCAAACGATCGTCCTTTTTTTTTTGTCACCGCCGACTCTTCGCTAACTTACAGGACGTGCTCCAGGCTAAACAAGGCGCTCGGATCCCAGGCGCCCTGGCTCTGGGCTTGGAATCCAAGTGACACTTGGGTTTCCTCCAGCCGGGATCTTTCTGGCAGTCGGCCGGGGGCTCTCCTCCCTCGCCCAGTTCGCTCCCCTCCCCACCCCGGCTCCTTTGTTCCCCGGCTCCTGCTCCGCACACCTCGGCGCTGTCAGAGTGAGAGAGGAGGGGAGGGAAGGTACAGGAGGTCCTGCCTCCGCCCCCAGCCGCCCGGCCCGGCCCCCGCCCGCCCGCCCCGCCGCTCCTCCGCCCCTCCCCCGCACCTTCCAGCTCTCCCAGGGACCCAGGACCCAGCGGCCCCAGGGACCCGCTGCTGCGGTCACCCTTCCCTCGCTGGGGTGACCGTGCCCCGAAACCCTGCCCAGCGCGCGCAGTCGCGCGCATCCCTGGCCCCACGGAGGAAACCTCAGCCGTGCGTCCCGGGGTTTTCTCCTTTGGAGGCCTTTCTTCCCGGGGCTGAGCCGGGTTAGGAAATATCAACAGATGGGGGGAAAAAATAACAACAACAAAAAATGGACGGACGGCCTCCTCCACCCCCAAGGATGAAAAGTCCCTCCCCCCCCTTCCTTGTTTTTGACAGCTGCTCCAAACTCCAAGGTCCCCGCCGCTGGAGACAGCCGCATGATTCAGAGGCGGGGCACTGGAAGAAAAAGTATTCAGGGAACAAGAACCAACTTCTTCCAGAATGTGCGGCTGCCATTGACCCGAGGGCGCGGCGCACCCTGCTCCCTCCTCGCGGGACAGAGTGTGTGTGTGTGTGTGTGTGTGTGTGTGTGTGTGTGTGTGTGTGTGTGTGTGTCACAGAGAGGCAAATGTCTGTTCCCCCAGGCTAAAAGCTGCGAGTTCCGGATTGGATTGCAAAGCAGTTTCGAAATCTAACACGTTGCGCACAGACACTTGTCACGCTCACATGCTCTTTAAACGTCCCCGCTGCCAGGGGACAGCCTGGGCGCGCGGTGACTCAGCCCCCGAGACCCTGGCAGCTGCCTGCCACTCGGATAGAAGAGGGGGAAGACCACGCCGGCGCTGTAAACACAATCTACTTTTTAGGATTTTAAATCCCTTTAGGGGGCCCCTCCCCTCCTCCTTTCTGGATTTCAAACAGAAACTAGTAAGTAAACACATGTTCCTGTGGGTTTATTTTGGTTGAGGGTTAGGACGTCGCCAACAGGAGTTCCTGGATGAAATCCCCTTTTCAAACACCAGATGCTGTTTGGCTGACTTCTAGACGCGCATGCCCCGCTCCTCTGGGTCTAGTCTTTGAGTTGTTTACAAAGCAAAGCAAAACTGTCAAAAGTCACTGTAAAACTTTCCCTACTACTTAAAAAAAAAAAAGCAAAACACCCAAACGCAAATAAGCCTAAGAGAGACAGACGTCAGTGCCGGAGCCTTTCTCCAGTTTCAGTTCGGTGCCGTTCTAGTTGGGTGACCTCGGTGGAGATGTCCCCCCACCACCACGAGGGGACAGCCCGGTGGAAACGAGGTTAAACCCGAGCTCAGCCAGCCAACCACAGGGTGACCAGCTAGACTTTGGAACCTCTGTTTACGATTACGCGAAAGTTAAAGCCAGCCTCCGGCGCGCCCCCTTCCCCAAGACACCCCTGAACCTGAGAATGCGTTAGCCCCTAGTTGTTTAAAAAAAGTGGGTGGATCTTTCCTTCCTTCTTTTCTCTCTCTCTTTCTCCCTCTCTTTCTTTACAATGAGAGTACTTAAGATGAACCAACAGGTGGAAAAGCCACCTTCTTATAATTTACGATTTTTTTTCTTAGCACTTAAGAGCACATACATCTAGATCTAGAGGAGGGCGGGTGGTCTGGCTGGGGGAGAAAGTACCAGACCGGAACCAGGGACACAGCTCCTTTCCCAACCTGGCTGGAGATGAATCAGCCGCTGCGCCCGGGCGCGGCACCCAAGTGGCCCCGGGAGGGGACCGGCGCCCCCGCCGCCCGTTAGAGGGCCGCCTCGCTCTTTCATTTGAAGGCTGGTTGGTGGCTGGGATTGGTGGCTCACATCCGCTGGAGAACCGGGAGAAGGAGGGCGGAGAGGAGGAGGAGGAGCCTGAGTGGCAGGAGCTGGGCTCGGTTACTGCGGAGACGCTTTGTTGGCTGACTTGGAAAGCGGCCGGCAGGGGCGGCGGCCTCGGGGGCTTTGGCTGCCGCTGCCCTGGACACGCCTTCGGTCCGTTTCCCCCTCCAGCCCAACCCCCAGCCGCCGGCTGCAGCGCGAGATGCAAACGTTTCCTCCTTGGCGTGGTGGCTTCTCTCTCCCCGGCCACGCGGTGGCTCGGAGGGGCACAAAGGTAGCTTCGCTCTCCTCCCGACTCCATCGGCTCGTGCGATGCGATCGTCAGGCAGCCGAGCTGGACACCGAGTTGACTAAGATCTGCGAGCAAACTTGGCAGGGCAGTGGGAGGGGTGGACAGAGAGGTGCAAGACTCTTTCAAATTAGAGAGAGGGGAAAAAGTTTCGGAGAATTAACTCACCTTGAAAGACACACCTTTCTCCGGAGCTGATCGGGTCTTAGCGCTTATGGAAGCTGCCAGGAGCTGTGAACAGCCTGACTGCCCCCCTCCGTCCATGCACGGACCCCTCAGCACCCCCCAAGGCTAGTGGCAAACTTGCAGCCTCGGGATTTGTTACTGCTTGTTTGCTTTCCACAAGGTGGAAAAACGAGTTTCATTCTGGCTTAATCTCTCCCTTAAAGTGGAGGGATGGATCTCCATAAAAGTAGTCATTGTCTTTTCAACTTCCAGTGTGTGCGTGTGTTAATGGTCTCACACTTGCCACATGTTATTTACTGAATAGTTTCGCAGGCACGTTAATTGAATTGGGGATTTGCCTCAGCAACGCTGAGAGATTGTGTGCTGCTTTCACAGGCTACTGCTAAACGGTTTCTCACCATTGCTTTTTCTTTCTTTCTTTCCAGATACATAGTCCCGTTTGGTGTGTCTTATCTTAAGTTGACTCCGGAAACCAGAGTTGCTAAAAGTCAAATTGCTCCTCATGGATTCTCAAGGCATACACTCAAACGGCTTGGAAAGCCTAATAATAAGGGGGAAGGGTAGAGAGAAATGCAGTTATTCTTTTTTTAA
>PVHP010027558.1:0-23774 GCA_004024765.1 Zapus hudsonius | reverse complement strand
CTCTCTCTCTCTCTCTCTCTCTCTCTCTCTCTCTCTCTCTCTCTCTCTCTCTCTCTCTCTCTCTCTCCCTCTGAGTATAATGCTTATTTAAAAAATGCAGAGCACAAGATTCAACAATGGCTTCTACATCCTATTATCTTTTGATTTTATGAAAAAAAATTCTCTAAATAAGAAATGACTTGTTTCCTTCTTTTTACACTGGATAAGCTGAACTGTTTATGCAGCCATCCTTTTGATCCCCTCGCTCTGTGAGTTCTGCAAGGATGGAACATGCTGTGTGAGTACTTTTGGCATGACTTCTTGCAAATACAGTATAAGAAGGAAAATGTAGCAGCAGCACAAACATGAAAAGAAAAACGAAAACTGCAAGCTGGCTTGTCATTAAGCTTTCTTCAATTGCTTCCTGCCCACCTCACCTCCTTTCCTCTCTTTAAAGTCTTCCCTAGACAGAATACCTCAGTTTCAGCCCTTTGGCAAATTGAGTGCATTTTATTATTTTTGCATTATGTATGAATTACATTTATACATTTTAGTTATGAAAAATCGTCAGCATTCTTGATAACATATTTTTCTAGTTGGTCATATATTAATTACCACAGGCAGAATTTTGTAGACCTGTATAGATTATTAGTATGTGAGTTTTGCTTATTACAGATATATCAAGAAAAATCTAGAATATATACATACTAGATTTTTCTTGATATATATATATATATATATATAATTTTTATACATTGCATACATGGTTGTTACCAGTAATAAATTTCACATTTCTTCTAAAAATGCTTTTAAATTTGCAAAGTCTCTTGAAATGCATGAACACATACAAAATGGATCAATAACTTCAAATACTTAAAATAATATAATGGAGAGCAATAATTAGCAATAGGATAAACTTATCTTTCTCATGTTAATCATTTATTTTTGGTCTTTCAGTTGAGTTATTATCTCTTATGTACTTGTGCTTACATCTAAAGGAAACCAAACATATTTCAAGGGAACTTTGTAGTTTTAAAAAAGCTCTTTAGGACTGGGCACATAACTCAGTGGACAGAGCACTTGTCTCATAAACGTGAGTCCTGAGTTCAGAGCTCCAGCTCCTACAGGAAGCATAGACATATCAGCACTCTTACAGAAAGAAGGGAGGTTTACAAGAGAACCCCTGGACGTTCAAAGCCTGCAAAGGCTGCAGGACTATGCTTCTAACAATTTAAAAGGTGAGGGAACAGCCAGGGTGTCTTCTGGCCTCCGCACAGTTGCTCTGGTGGAAGCCCACCCACACATCCACACTCATGAACTCATGCACATGCGCACACAAGGTACACAAAGAATTTTTAGAAGAAATGTCAAATTTATCACTGGCAAAAATCCAATGTGTTTATATAACATATGGGTAATGTAGCTGTAGCTTGTATAGGAATTTTGTTAAAGATTTACACAAAATATTAAACATGCATATTAATGGGTACTGTGTGACATATGTATTCATTTTTAAAATGTCAAAGTCAAATTCAACATGCTTGTCTCCAAAAACATTTATCATTTAGTTATCATAACTTCCAAATACTTTCTTGCTGCACTTACTGCCAGGTGTCATGGCCCACACCATTAATCCCAGTACTCAGGAGGCAGAGGCAGGAGGATCTCTGTGAGTTTGAGGCCACCCTGAGACTGTGCAGTGAATTGCAGGTCAGTCTGGGCTGGAGTGAGACCCTTCCTTGAAAAATCAATAATACTATTAATAATGATGATAATACTTCCTTGTGGCTTTTTGTAATGTGCACTATATAAATGTTACCTATATTCAGCCTACTTTGCAATAACACATCAGAAATCCTTACTTGTAACTATCGCTCAGTTATCATTAGTTGCATATTTCTGCATCCCCTCCTCTTCCATACTCTCTCTAGTCTCTGATATCTACCATTCTATCCTCTGCTTCTAGGAGATCAACTGTTTTACATGCCACATATGATTGGGATCCTTTAGTACTTGTGGCTTTTCCCTGGTATATGATTTTAAATTTTATCCATATTGCTATGATAGGTAGTGCTTTTAAATCCTTTATTTTTAAATAGCATCTACATAGCATGATTTTTTTCTATTTCATTTCCTTTAGATAAATATTCAGTAGTGGATTCCCCAATCATATGAGAGTTATATATTTTAATTTTTTGATGAAATTTCATTCTGCTTTCCACAATAGCTATATTAATTTATAAGCCCAGCAAAAGTAGTCAAACATATAGATTCTCTACCTCAGCAGCATTTGTTGTGCTTAGTCTTCTTGAATAAGGTGACAACTCCTTGTGGTTTTATTTGAATTTCTATGATAATTAGTGATGTGAATTTTTTTTGTCATATACCTGGATTCTTAACTTGATGGGATTTTGAGTTACCTACAAATAGATTTCTGGGCATGTCTGTGAGGAAGCTTCTAGACAGGATTAATTGAGGGAGAAGTACCAAGTCCCAAGTACCATTCAACAGATGGTCCAAAGACACAGAGGTCTGAGCCAAAAAGCAGCATGCACCTGCCTGCCTTGTCTTCTACCTGAGTGAGTCTGTCTGTCCTGGTGCTGCCCTTCTTCACTGACCTCAGATGCCAGCCTCCTTGTCTTTTCTACATGGGCTCATTACCTGTGTCTCACCAGGGAGATCCAGGACGTTGACATCAGATTGCTACTATGAGGAACCTGCTGAGTTCTCTGTCCATCAACCTGAAAACCCCTCTCCGATGTGCAATACAAGCGAATAGATCTCTCTTCATAATGTTTATACATTCTATGGGTCCCGTTCCTCTAGACAACCCTGCCAAATGCATCTTCTGCAACTCTTAATAATCTACCACTTACTCTTAGATGTGCAGCTTGCAAGTATTTTTGCTCCATTCTAAGTTGTTTTTTTCACTCTGAGGATTGTGGATGCTTTTGAGTTTGTTGCAATCCCATCTGACTATGGTTGTTTCCCTGTGCCTTTGGGATCTTTCCCAAATGATCTCTTGCAGTCTACAAGTGCAGTCTCAAAGGCTAAAGAATAACTCTTGTGTTTTCTTGTTGATTTTTTTTTTCAGTTTTAGGTCTTTGAGCATTCAGTCCATTTTGACCTGATTTTTATAAAGGGTAAGATATGGTTGTCTAGTTTCATTTTGCAACGTATAGATGCCCAGTTGTACTAGCACTGTTGGTCCTTTCTCCAATATTTTTTTGAGTGTGTGTAGTATGTTCAGTGTGTTATATACGATCATATGTGTGCAGATGGGCCACACGTGTGTGCCTGCAGAAGACAAAGAAAAATATTGGGTGTCTCCCTTTCATAGATCATCCAGGGTTCCTTGAGGCAGAGTCTCTTCTTGATTTCAGAACCTGACCTTTTTTTTTTTTTCTGGCAGTCCCAGAAATTCTCTGGACTCCACTTCCCTCAGGACTGGGGTTATAGATGGAAACACTGGGCTATTCCTGTGGGTGCTGGGGAAGGGCCCACTTGCTCCTGAAGGAAGTATTCTTACTGAGCTGTCTCTTTGGTCCCCGATTTGTTTTTTTAATACCTTTCTGGAAAGTTAGTTGGCTCTAGATATTTGGTTGACTTCATCATTATCAATTTCCTGAAAGAAAAACACAAGACAAGATCCATTTCCTCAAACATTGCCAGGCACCTTTAAACAGAATTCCCTAAGTAATTGATAAATGTCTGAAATCTCTTATTATACTTCTTAAATATTGGAGATGTTACCTTAAGGATGCTTTCTTACCATCTGAGTTATAAAAATCAAAATCCCTGAAAAACCTAGGATGGCAACTCAGGTTGCTGTTGAAATTGTTTTATTTACTGAGAAAGAAGAGAGTGCACAGACAGTGTGTAATGACTGAGAAATAAATGTTCACGATTCTCTATCTACAAAGTGTTACACTTTGATCATTTGCTTGTACTTCTTTTAGATTAAACTGAGTTAATTTGTTGGTTAAATGGACAGTGGTGTGAATAATCATATTCTTCCTGTTTAAAAAACTTCATTAATTTTAGTTCCCTAGTTATTCAATGCTCAATAAACCAGCAAACCTTTATTGGCATTAATTGCAGGATGTTAGTTGTTTTAGATGTTTTCTGTATTAGGTAGAGCTTGTGGGAAAAATAAGTCAAAGAAATTTCTCTCTCATGGGTTTTCCTCAGCAGTATTTGGGTTTGTAACACTGTTATAAAATACCTAAGGTAACTGAAAGAGGGAAAGGCTTATTATGCATTGTGATTTCAGAGATTTCATTTCATTGCCACTTGGTTCCATTGGGTCCTATGGCAAGAAACAGAGAGGAGGCACATTGCAGAGAAGGCTGCTTGTCTCCTACCAACCAGCAAGTAGAGGAATATATAGATAATGATGATAGATAAATGGATAGATAGATGGATAGATAGATGAATGGATAGACAGATAGATGTAGAGAAATAATAGATAGGTAGATAGATGATAAATAATAGTTGATAGATGATAGATATGATAGATGATACATAGATAGATGATACATATATACATAGATAGTTATATAGATAGAGATAGAAAAACAGAGAATTTTGAAACTAGGTAAATAGTGATGATCTTATCCAGGGAAGAAACATTAAGTTGTGAGAGAGAGAGAGAGAGAGAGAGAGAGAGAGAGAGAGAGAGAGAGAGAGAGAGAGAGAGAGTAAAGGAACACTTTTCTGATGATTCTGAGGGAAGAACTTTTTCTAGTTACAAATACATAGAAGGAAGTTTAACAATACATCAATTTAGCAATAGAACAATAGCAGCTTCTTCTTTATTACCTAGAGTCTCTTGTTTTAATCATATGATCAAATAAGTTTTTTTGTCAGAAGAACTATAAAATTTCACCCTAAAAATGCTTAAAAAAAGCCACTTTAGTCCATGAGGCAGATTTTACCTTTAGAATCAGAAATAGAAAAGCTGAGAGGTGTGCATAATTGAAAGAAAACAGATTGCAGAGTTTAATCAAGGGTATTCTTCGATGTTTGCTCAGTGTTCTCATATGGAGTGGATTTGAGAGGGGGAGGGGGATGTCTGAGAGTCAGCATCCTTATCTCCATGCCATGGAAACCATTTTAAAATTTATTATAGTAAGAATGTATAACATGAGATGTAGTCATTAAATTGTAATTGTATAAATTCTAATTGTTGGCCGTGTGTGTTGGTACATGCCTTTTATTCTAGCACTAGGGAGCAAATAGGAGGACCATTGTAAATTTGAGGCCAGCATGGGACTACAAAGAGTGAATTCCAGATCAGCTTGGGCAACAGTGAGACCCTGCCTCAAAGAAACCAAACCAAAACAATCAATCCATAAATAAATAAATTCAAATTGACACTTGTTGCAATGCTATACCAAGGTCTCCACAGTTTACTAACCTTGTTTGAATACATTTTTTGCCCTCACCCTAGGAGCTCTCACATCCTTAGACTCATTCCTGACAACCTTCATTGCATCACTCTGTTTTTGACCCTTTCAGATATATTCTCAATTAGACTGCATATAAATGGAATTGTGCCTTTCTTTCCTTTCTCCCTCACTTCTTCCACCTTTCTTCCTCCTCCTCTCTTTCTTCCTTTCTTTTCTGTTTTGCTTTTTTGTTCTTGTTGTTTGTTCATTTGTTTGTTCTCACACAGGTCATGCTATGCAGCTCAGACTGGCCTTGCACTCAAAATCCTCCTACCTTTCAGCCTCTTGAGTGCTAGTGTATGCCATCACACTTAGCCGCAGTATTGCCTTTTTCTTAAACTTGGCAACCATCATTGAGGCTCAAATCTATTGTCACATAACGCAGAATAGTCCCCTTTTTAAAGGCTGGATAATATTTCATTATATGTGAATACAACACTCTAACAAAATATTACCTTTTCTGATGATGGATATTGAGGTTCTTTCACCATCTTGACTGCTCTGTACAGAGCTTTACTGAGTGTAGGAATGCTAACATGAGATTATTAGTTTTATTGTTTTGGATAAAAATTTCAAAGGAGAATTTCAGGATCATAAGAAACCACCAAAATTGCTTTCCATTGGGCTTCCTGATTTTTCCTGTGACATCCATAGAGTGCAATATTGTGATTTCCCTAAAGTTTTACCAACACTTGATGCCACCTTGTTTATTGCATTTTTAAATCGTAGCTATGCTTTTCTCCTTGTAAATATATCTGTCTTAGCTTGGAGCTAAATCAGTCTTTAGTTGCATTTTTTTTCTATTCAGTTAAAGGAATTTCTTTATATTTTGAAAATTAACCATATGCCATTTATGTAATTTGTAAGTCTTCCCTCATAGTCTTAGGGAACTTTTTCTGTGTCACGTTATTTTTTCATGTGCAGTTTTTGACTTATTCTATCTTTATTTTTATTTTATTTTGTTTTTTATTTCATGTTTGCCTGAGTTGGTGTCAAACCTATTACATCACTGTCCAAATCCTTAAATCTTATTTTTACAAAATTCAAAATATTTTATCATATGTCTAAATATCCAATCATTTTTTCAATATGGCATAAATTTTTGCTTAATTCCATTGTTTTGCATGTTGTTAGCCAATTTCCCCAGCACAATTTATTAAAATTACTATTTTTCCCCTCATCCTATACCCTTCTTCACCACAAAAATTGTACTCAAAACTTCATTTCTACATGTAGGCTTTTTTCTTTATATGACAAATTACTTATTCTCTTGAAAAGACTGTCACTTTGTTTTGAAAATCTGACACTTTGTTTTGATGTGTCTTGATATCAATTTCTTTAGGCTTATCTCACTTCAAACTTTCTGGATCAGGATGCCTATTTTCTTTCCTAGATTTTGGGGAATTTTTTATCCACTTTACTTTTATTCTAAGTAGGGCTTTTAGTCCTTTCCCTCCCTGTCTTCTCCTTTACCTCCATATTGTGTATATTTGTTTCTTTTTGGGTCCAAAGAAAAATCCTTCTTCAGCTTGTTCTGGCTCTTTTTATCCTCACCTCTCTTCCTCTAAGTGATTTATTACCAGTGTTCTTTTCTTCTTCGAGGTCTTGCCATCAGTTGATCCTGTCCACTAAAGCCTGCAGTTCTGTATTTTAACAGTCAGTCCTTGGGGTTGGGGTGCTTGTGTATTCTCCCTACATTGAAATTCACTTTCCAACTCATTGCTTGATGTTGACAAACATCTGTTTGAGAATGGCTTTGGATTTTTAGTCTGATAAATCATATCACTGTTTCATTACAGATTGTTTCTGGAGATTTGCTATATTGCATGTAATATTTTTGTGTGGTTCTCTATTTTTTGGTCCATTGTACCCCCATCCCTTAGTGAAAAATCAGGCATAGGTGTCTCTCCTAATGTTATTAATGGGGAATGAGTCATAGATATCCCCATTACTCAGCTTGGACAAGTATTAAGAGGGCCTTTGTCTTTTATTCACTCATTCTTCACTAAGTCAGTAAGCAGACAATGTGTGTGTGTGTGTGTGTGTGTGTGTGTGTGTGTGTGTGTGTGTGTGTGTGGTGGAGGGTTGGCCTGGGATAAGATTTCTGACATCTAAGTCAGAGGTACTATCTCCACTCTCCTTCACGAGGTAGACTAAGGTAGGCTACTCAAAAGTACTAGGTTTTGTTAGACAGATACTAGTTCTTTCATAAGTTCCAGAGAAGCAGGGGTTATATGCTCACTCTGTACTGTGTAGTATGGCACTCATTACCTCAAGACTTCTCCTCATTTCTGGGCCATTGTTATTATATTGGCCCAGGCTTGTACAAGCACCAAGAGTGGCAACTGGTCTTCTTAGGAGCCTCTGTGAAGAGGGGGGCAAAGAAAACACAAATGAATTATCACCTCCCCTTGGAGAGGTTAGGCGGAGGCTCCATCCTGATATTCTGCTTTTGTGTGGGGGGCATGGGTCTCAGGGACAGAATTCCTAAATCTCCATATGTCCTTCTTACTTTGTTTTATATATTGAAATATATACTTGGCTTTGTATATATTTTTTATTGTCCATAATGAGTTACATTATTTAGTGGGCAAACAATGAGTTGTTATCCCCAATTCTCCAATGCTGGCCCTCCCCCATCCCCAACCAGCTGGATATCCTCCTCTGTGAGTCGTCTGGATCAGTCCTTGTGAAAGGACTAGTATTCATTCAGCCAGGTTCTCCTGGCCCTAGTATGTTGTTACTGAGGGGTGCCATACCTCTGGATAGTCTCCTCCACTATGGCTCTCTCAATCTTTCCGCCCCTCTTCCACACAGTTCCCTGAGTCGTGGTTGATGAGTATTAAGGCTGCTTTATTGTTGTGAGCTTAGGGGTCTTTGTGTCAAAAATCATTGGTTTCTGTCTCACTGGTTTATCCTGTGTTGATTGAATGGCTGTGGCTGTGGGTCCCATTGTTCATCCCATCAATCTCTGTGGGATTCCATATGGATCCTCCACGATATGACTGTGGTGGCTCCTCTCTTGCCAGGATCTCAGCTATCAGCCTATGATCAGTTGGTAGGGTTAGATCGGCCCCAGCTCTCTTACTGCATCCTGAAAAACACAAACATAATCTCCATCGGGGAGTGAGGTCAGTGTAAGTTAACAAATATACACCAATCTGGATTACCTAGATTCTATTATTAATAGCCTCCCCATCAATGGCTCCCACAGTGCATCTTGTCTTGGGAGCCCAAAAGTATAGGATCTGGTGCCTATTGCCCTGCATCCCAAGTTCCAGACAGGGGACTCCCCTCACTAAGTGGAAAATTTGGCCGAATTTGAAAGCTGTTGATTGTCTCCCTCAGACCCAGTCTCCTTTCTTGGTTTGCTGTTCTCTCCCATTAGGACGTGTGGTCAGCCTACTCATGGCTGCAGATTGTGTTTCATATCAGTGGTCTCTGTTTACTCCAGCTGTCGTTGATCAGTTTCCCCCGGCAGCCTGTGCAGTGCCTTCCAAGACTACACTAACTGCCTTCTGGGAGCTGTATACCGTTCCGGACCTCGAAGTGTCTCTTGATGCTGGTCTATAGCATTCTGTGGTTTCTTCAGCAACATGGTTTTGCCTCAGGCCTGGGGAGGGTGTTCAAGGGCTTTGACAGAATTCTGTCTTGTTGTTGGAGCCTCATGGGTCGCTTTGGTCAACATCTCCGTGAGGGAAGGAACTGGTGGTTGGAGCCAGGGGTTGTCAAACTGATCTAATTGTTCACAGGCTTAGACTCTCTCCCCTAATACTCTTGGCCCCTCTTGCCAGTTGACTCCCACTACTTTCTCAATAGGTTACAGTATGCTCGTGAGGATTTTATGTTTTGGAACCTTATATGGTTTAACCTCATGCTTAAGCCATTCCCCTCCCCCATCCCTTATCACTCATTCATAACCTCTCACTTCTTTCTACTAGTCTGCGTAGAGTTTACGGTTATCCTGGTTAAGGACCGCATATGAGGGAGAATATGCGGCATTCGATTCTCTGTTCTTTTGAGTGTTCACTTAGTAAGATCGGCTCGAAGTCAGACCATTTTTTCCTAAATTTCGATATTTCATTTTTCCTTTCAGCTGAGTAAAATTCCATCGTGTAAATATACCACAGTTTCTCTGTCCATTCCTCCATGGATGGGCATTTGGGTTGATTCCAATTCTTGGCTATTATGAATTGAGCTGATATAAATACGGTTATACAAATATTTCTGCATCAAGATGTGACATCCTGTGGATAGATGCTTACTAGAGGGATAGATGGGTCCATTGGTAGTTCTATGTCCATTCTGTTCAGAAGTCTCCACACTGCTTTCCATAGTGGTTGAATAAGTTTGCAATCCCACCAGCAGTGAATGAGGGTTCCTTTTACCCCACGTCCTCACCAGCAACGATTGTTGTTGGTTTTCTTTATGATTGGCATTCTGACTGGGGAAAGGTGGTATCTCATTGTGGTTTTGATTTGCATTTCCCTGATGCTTAATGATGCTGAGCAGTTTCTCAGTTTAGAAAAGGCCATTTGTGTTCCCTCCTCTGTGAATTCTCTGTTGAGATCAGTGCCCCATTTTGTGAGGGGGCAGTTTGCTTTTTTGTTATTAATTTTTTGAATTCTCTGTAGGTTTTGAAAATTAGGCCTCTGTCTGAGTTGTAGCTGGTGAAAATCATCTCCCAGTTTTAAGTGGGACAATTGACTTTGAGAACAGTGTTTTTGTCTGTACAGAAGCTTTTGAGCCTGATCAGGTCACATTGGTTAAGTGACTATTGCACTTCCTGGGCTACCAGAGATTTGTTCAGGAAGTTGTTCCCTACTCCTATCTCATGTAGGGTTCCTCCTACTTTTTCTTCTATGGTATTCAGGGTTACAAGATGGATATTGAGGTCTTTAATCAATTTGGAGTTGATATATGTGCATGGTGAAAGGAGTGGGTCTATTTTAATTTTTTTTACATGTGTTTATCCAATTTTTCCAGCAACATTTGTTGAATATGCTATCTTTAGCCCAGATTACATTGTTGGAACCCTTGTCAAAGACTAAGATGCTAAAGTTACTTGCATTAAAGGCTAGGTCTTCAATTCTATTCCACTGGTCAGGCTGTCTGTTTTTCTGCCAATACCATGCTGTTTTAGTTACTATGGCTTTGTAGTATGTTTTAAAGTCAGGTATGGTGATGCCTCCTGCATATTTTTTTTTACTCAGAATAGTTTTAGCTATTCGAGGTCTCTTGCCCTTCCAAATAAATTTGGAGATTATTTTATCTATGTCTGTGAAGAAGAAGGTTTGGATTTTTATTGGCATTGCGTTGAATCTGTAGATTGGTTTTAGCAGGATTGCCATTTTTACTATATTGATTCTCCCTATCCATGAGCATGGAATGTCTTTCCATCTTGTCACATCCTCCTCTATGTCCCTCTTGCATGTTTCAATGTTTTCCTTAAATAAGTCTTTCACTACCTTGGTTAGTGATATTGCCAGGTATTTGATTTTGTTTGAGGATATAGAGAATGGGACAGTTTCTCTGATGTCTTTTTCTGATTGTTCGTCTTCTGTATAGAGAAAGGCTACTGATTTTTGTGTATTAATTTTGTATCCTGCCACTCTGCAGAAGGCATTGATCACCTTCAGGAGATTACTAATATTCTTCTTTGGATCTGATATATATATATAAGATCATGACATCTGCAAAGAGGGATAGTTTGACTTCTTCCTCTCCGATTTGTATCCCTTTTATGCTGTTCTCCTGTCTTATCAGTTGGGCTAGAACTTCAAGCACTATGTTAAAGAGCAGTGGTGAGAGTGGACACGCCTGTCTTGTTCCTGAGTTAAGCGGGAACTCCTTGAGTTGTTCTCCATTGAGGATGATTTGTGCTTTAGGAGATCTGTATATTTCTTTTATTATGTTGAGGTGTAGTCCATCTATGCCTATTCTTTCCAGGGTTTTGAACATGAAGTGGTGTTGAATTTTGTCAAAAGACTTCTCAGCATCAATTGAGATGACCATGTGGTTTTTGCCGGTGAGTTTGTTAATGTGGTGAATTATATTTATTGACTTGCATATGTTGAATCATCCCTTTATCCCTGGGATGAAGCTGACTTGGTCAGGGTGAATTATAGACTTAATGTGGGTTTGTATTCGGTTTGCTAGGACTTTGTTTAGGATTTTTCATCCAAGTTCATCATGGATATGGGTCAATAGTTTTCTTTTCTTGTTACATCCTTGCCTGGTTTGGGAATTAGGGTGATGGTAGTTTTATACAAGGAGTTTCGGAGACTACCCTCTTTCTCTATGTCCCTGACAAGCTTCAAAAAGAGAGGTTTCAGCTCTATGATGAAGGTTTGGTAGAATTCAGCTGAGAAACCATCTGGACCTGGGCTTTTCATTTGGGGAGGTTCTCTGTGATTGTTATTGGATTGTTTAGGGTCTTTATCTGCTCTGGTCTGAACTTTAGAAGTTGGTAGGTGTCCAGGAATTTATCCAATTCTTCCAGGTTCTCTAATTTTGCAGAGGAGAGGTTTTGAAAGTATGTCCTGATGATTTTTCCAATCTCTTCAGGATCTGTTGTGATCTAACCCTTGTCATTTTTTATTTTGTCAATTTGGACCTTCTCAGTTTTTCATTTGAATAAGTTGGCCAGGGGTTTGTAGATCTTATTGACTTTTTCAAAAAACCAACTCTTTGATTTGTCTATTTTTTAAATTGTTTTCTTTGTTTCCAAGTCATTAATATCAGCTCTGATCTTAATTATTTCCTTGCGTCTCAAGCTCCTAGAGTTGGATTTTTCCATCTGTTCTAATGACCTTAGGTGTGAGGATAGTTGGTTGATTTGAGACCTCTCTGTCTTTGTTATGAAGGCATTTAGTGCAATGAATTTTCCCCTTAGAACTGCCTTCATTGTGTCCCACAAGTTCTGAAAGGTTGTTTCCTCATTATCATTTGTGTCGTGGTTTGATCCAGGTGTCCCCCACAAACAAATGAATGTGTTCTGATAAATCAATCCTCAGCTGATGGCAGTTTGGGTTTTACAACCTCGATGGAGCTGTGTTGTTGGGGAAGGGCTTATGGGGGTTATAAGCCAGCTCCCCCTTGCTAGTATTTGACACACCTTCCTGCCGCTGTTTGCAGTGCTGTGGCAGAGGTGATGTCCAGCCCTCTGCTCATGCCATCATTTTCCCTGCCAGAATGGAATCTCCCCTTGAGTCCGTAAGCCAAATAAACCCATTCCTCCAAAAGCCACTTTTGTTTGGGTTCTTTCTGCGCAGCAACTAGAAACCTGACCGCAACAGTTTTGGTACCAGGAGTGGGGTCATATGTTGTTGCTAGAACCCTGATCTTGTGGCTTTGGGCTTTTGGAAGTGATCTGCAGAAGGAATGTGGTCAGATTGGAAAGCTTGTCCTAAGAGATGCCTTGTAGTGCTGTAAGTACAGCATATTGGATCATTCTGGTCAGAGTTTAAAGACCTGAATGTAATGAGAACTATGGACTATGAGGTTTGGCTTATGAGGGGGAGAAAGAACTTGATCAGGACTGTGCCAGGAGCAGTTTTTGTGAGAGGCTTGCTGCGTTCTGCCTGCCTGTGTCCTGGAAACCTGTGCAGGGTTGTTTTACGTAAAGATGGACTGGTGTGAGCAGATGGAGATGGCATAGAAATAAGATCTTTGGGTTGAAACTGCTGCCTGTTCACCTGCAATTGTTTGAGAGATGACAAACATTGAGATTGGGCCAGCTGGTCTGCATTAGAACAACAGGAAGAATGTGGACTCTTTGAAGTAAGGGGCCTGAATGCTTTGATTCCCCGTGGATTAACAAGTTGGTAGCCCACCTGGTTATGTGGAATGGAGATTGGTTAGAAAGAGAGGGTCATTGGTTTTGCAACACAGTTTTGTTTTTAAAAAATGGCCATCGGCATATGAAGCAGGTGTGCAAGGTTGCCTGCATGGAGCCCGATGGAGCCGTGAGGATGAACTGTGGGTTGCAATGGAGACCCAAAGAATTCCAGGACTATGGATGGGTGCCAAGGTGAGCTGCCAGCACTGGATGACGTTTTCCCGGACTGTGAGTAGCCGAGCTGGAGGGGCAGAATTGAATATCCAAGAGACTTGTGTTATTGGTTAGAATCATTGAACTTGTTGTTAGAAATTGATGGTGCCCTGTTTGTTTTAAATCTTGTATTGGTCAATCTGTTTTTGCTGTGCCTCATGTTTTGCATTGTGAATGTTCTGTGCCATTAGGGTTTTAATTTTGGTATTATGGCTCAGTTGAAAGCTGTGGGGACTTAAGAGTTGAGCTGAACATATTGTGTTTATATCTTGAATGATTATTAGTTTGTGGGGGCCAGGGGCGGACTGTCATGTTTTGAATGAGGTGTCCCCCAAAAACAGATGAATGTGTTCTGATAGATCAATCCTCATCTGATGGGATTTTGGGTTTTACAACCTCGATGAAGCTGTGTTGTTGGGGAAGGGCTTATGGGGGTTATAAGTTAGCTTCCCTTTGCCAGTATTTGGCACACCTTCCTGACGCTGTTTGCAGTTCTGTGGCAGAGGTGATGTCCAGCCCTCTGCTCATGCCATCGTTTTCCCTGCCAGAATGGAGTCTCCCCTTGAGTCTGTAAGCCAAATAAACCCATTCCTCCACAAGCCGCTTTTCTTTGGGTTCTTTCTGTGCAGGAACTAGAAAGCTGACCGCAACAATTTGTTTCTAGGAAGTTCTGGATTTCCTGTCTGATTTCTTGTTTGACTCATTCATTGTTCAGGATTAAGTTGTTCAGTCCCCAGTATCTCTTGAAATTTTTTGGATCCTCTCCCATTGTTAATTTCTACCTTTAATGTGTTGTGCTCTCATATGATGCAGGGGATTACATTGATCTTTCTGAATTTATTGAGGGATGATTTATGGCCCAGTATGTGGTCAATTTTGGAAAAAGTGCCATGCGCTGCTGAGAATAATGTGTAACCTGTGTCTTTGGGGTAAAATGTTCTGTAGATGTCTGTTATCCCTAGTTTGTCTATGGTGCCATTTAGCAGCTTGATTTCCCTGCTTGTCTGTTGTTTGTATGGTCTGTCTAGGGATGATAGTAGAGTGTTAATGTCTCCTACTATGATGGTGTTGGCATCTATATCTGCTTTGTTTTTGAGTATTTTATGCCTAATGAACTGAGGGGCCTTTGCATTTGGTGCATACATATTTTGTATAGTGATGTCTTCTTATATTGTTCCCTTGACGAGTAGGAAGTGGCCATCATCGTCCTTTTTTATTGCTGTTGGTTTAAAGTCTATTTTGTCAGATATTATAGTAGCCACACCTGCTTTTTTATTCTTCCCACATGCCTGGAAAATTGTTTTCCACACTTTTACTCTCAGTAGGTGACTGTCTTTAGTGATAAGGTGTGTTTCTTGAAGGCAACAGGTGGAAGGGTCCATTTTCCTGATCCAACCTGCTATCCTGTGTCTTTTTATAGGAGAGTTGAGTCCATTTACATTCAAAGTTATAACTGTGAGGTTTGCCATGTTGTAGAGAATATGGACGATGGTATCTGAGCTGTTGCTGCTGTCTCTTTTGTGTTACCTTGCTTGTTTTCTGTTCCTTTCCTGGGGTTGGTTGTTTGTTTCATCTTCCTGGGATATCTCATGAAGTATCTTTTGAAGATTTGACTTTGTGCTCAAGTATTTATAAAGCTGATTAGTCTCGTGGAATACTTTAATTTCTCCATCAATTATGATGGATAACTTTGCTGGGTAGAGTAGTCTAGGTTGGAATCCATTCTTCTTTAGGCCTTGTATCGCTTTGGTCCAAGCTCTCCTGGCTTTTAAAGTTTCTATGGTGAAGACTGACGTGATTCTAATGAGTTTTCCTTTATACGTCAGTTTTCTTTCTCTCGTTTCTCTAAGGACTCTTTTTCCTCAATGTTTGGCATTGTAACTAAAATATGTCTTGGGGTGTTCCTCCTTTGGTCCAATTTGTTTGGGGTCCTCCATATCTCTCTTAGCTGTACAGGATTATCTCTTGCCAAGTATGGGAATTTTTCTTGAATGATTCTGTTGAAAATATTTTCTATGCCCCTAGTTTGGTTTTCTTCTCCTTCTGGGATACCCATGATCCTGAGATTAGGTCTTTTTATGGTATCCCACATTTCCCTTGGGTCTTGTTCACTTGCTCTTTTGAATTTTGTCAAGGTTCTGATTTCTCTTGAATTCTCCTCTGTTTTGTCTTCCATGTCTCTGTTTCTGTTTTTCCAGTGATTAATCCTGTTGGTAAGAGATTCTAGAGATGTTCTTATTATTTCGATATGGTTTTTGTTTTCTGCAACTTCTTTTTGGGTTGCTTCTATCATCCTGCTGAGATGTGATTTCATTTCCATGTTTGATTTCATTATTTCTTCCTGACAGTCATTCTTATATTTGCAGATGTCTTAGGTTAATTTGGAAAGCTGGTTTTTTTTATATCTTCAGTTTGCTGGCTTGCCTTTAGTTCTGATATGTCTCTCCTGACATCCATTTGGTTCTCTTCCATTATATTAAGCCTGGTGGCAGAGCTAATTAGCTGACTTTGTACCCTTTCAATATTTTGGTCCATCTTTTCTTGCATGACTAACATTAAGTTCTCCATAGGATCTGTGCTAATATGTTCAGGGTTTAGTGTCATGTCTTCCTGGGCCTGCCTCTGCTGTCTCCCTTTAGTTGTGTTGTTGATGTCATTTGGCATGGTTTCCTTAGCTGGTATAATATTCTTGTGTTGAGGTCTGCCCATTTTGATTCCACTTAAGGTGGTTGGTGGGATGCCTTTGAGATATCTGAGTGCTGAAAAGGTGCAATGGTGGGAAAGCAGCTGGTCCGGGCAGAAAAGGTAGCCAGTTCCAGGGGTGGGAAAACAGCCTGGTCAAGGTGGGAAAGCAGATGGATCTGGGTGGAAAAAGCAGCCGGTCCTGGATGGGAAAGCAGCTGGGAAGCGGGGTGTGAAAGCATCCTGGTCCCGGGAGGAAGAGGAGCCGATTCCCAGGGCGTGAAAGCAGCTGTACCCAGGACAGCAAAGCAGCCCAACCCAGGTGTAAAAGGCAGCTGGGTCCCTGGGTGGAAAAGCAGCCGGGTCTGGGGGTGGGTGGGAAGGTGCACAGCTTGGCCCAGGGGTGGCAGGGAGCCGGCCGGCTAGGGCCCTGGGGTGGCGGGCACATGGGTGGCTTGGGCCTCGGGGTGCCAGGAAGCCGTCCGGATAGGACTCTGGGGTGGTGGAAACGTGGGTGGCTTGGGCTCTGGAGTGGTCGGGAAGCCGGCAGGCCAGGTCCCCAGGGTGGCGGGCATGCGGGCAGCTCGGCCCCTGGGTGCCGGGAAGCTGTCTGGCTAGGACTCTGGGGTGGTGGGAACGCGGGCATCTCGGGCTACTGGGTGGCGGGAAGTTGGCCAGCTAGGAGTGCGGGAAGGTGGGCGGCTTAAATCGCTTGAGAAGGTCCTGCTGGCTGGGCTGTTGTACTCACTGCCTTCGTTGTGCCCTTATGATCGAGTCAGGTTCCAATCAGAATAATCTGTTGCTGGAAAGTGTCTGAAATTGAGGTCCTGGCTATTGCTTGCGTCCATGGCCTGGATCACAGCTAAAAACCTTAACCTCTGTTCCCCTAGGGATACCGCGTGGCTTGGCTTTATATTTTGAAAAGCAGAGAATTTTCATTAATTTCTGATTTCTAATTAAAGGTAATTTGTTTCTAAATTATTATTTAATCAACAGAGAATAACATGCTATTATAGCTACTATGTGGTCAATTGGAAAAGAAAAATAAAGTTTTGTCAGAATACGGAAGTGGAACTTAAGTGCTGTAATTTGGCAGTAAGTACATTTTAGATGTGTCTTGATATCTGAATATCATACAGAATTTATTATTTTTGCTGACAGAAGAGCAATATTTTTAAAAAGTCATTTTCCACAAAGTACTTCATACGATACCCGGCATGTATGTAGTTGACATTAAATTGCTCAAGAACTGCTGTGTACCTGCTGGGCTGAGGGCTCTGGTGATGTCTCATCTCTTAACACTGCCACTGAACAATGACGAAATGGAAGTTTGCTTTCAGAGGCATTTTCTTTTTTAAATATCATTATTATGAATAAGTATATACATTGTATGAGCAACTCTTGTGAATGTGTCCCTGTTTCCCTCCTCTCTGTCCCCTACCCACTGGGGTCCTTCCTTGATGCATATACTGGATCTGTCCATAGGTTAGTGCTTATGAACTGCCCCAGGGGGAGCCAGTTTTTCTTTCTTCTTTTTTTTTCTTCCCCTATTGATCATTGTTGCTGAGGAGGACAATGTCTGGATATTCTCCCCCAACAGACACCAATGATATTCAGAGGCATTTTCAATCACCTTTCTCCTTGAAACTACAGGCTGTCTACTTGTTTCCTTCCTGGAGAAGAGGACAATGTCTTTTCTTTTTGGGCAATCCTTCAACCAGTTACTTGCAGACATAATTTCTCTTACCTTCTTTTTTGCTTCTTACTTATTCTTTCTTGTCACCACCAACTTAGAAGTTTAATATTTTATGCTTCAGCTAAAAGAAAGAGAAGATGTATGTTATTTATATATGGGTCTTTTAAATTTATTATTGAAAACATCATCTATACCCTCCAAAAGATCCTTCATGATTTGATTAGGAAAGTAGAAGAGGAAAGCTTTAATTTGAAAGGAAGGCTCTCATATCTGAGCTCTAAGTTTACAAGTTCCTGAAAAGTTTCATATTCTTTACAGAACTCCATCTCCTGCTTTGCGTCTTTGACCCACCTTGTTTTCTTTGGCATATAAGTAGGGAATTCTTTAATATTTGGACCCTTTGGCTCTTTAAATTTAAAATGTGAAAGTATCTTAGTTGAATTCTTGTGCCCTTCAGGCAGCAGTGGGCATGGACTTTAAACACTGAATTCTAGAACTCAATAGTGATGTCAGAGAAAGTTCCTGTTGGCCAAGTGAAAAGTTCATTTCAACTGAGAGCAGAAAATAAAATCTGAAAAAGGCAACTCGCTATATACTTTTCAATGTTTATTTTCCAATTTTGCCTATTTTGACATTGAAGGTATTTTTTGTCTTGTCAAGTCTTGTTATTTAGTGGAAAGCTATGCATAATTTTCATAAACATCATAATTACTTTGCCTATGATCTGAAAGACCAGTAGAGATTTTTGCCCTGTCTCCTATCACAAAGCATTCTGATTAATTACAAGGCTTTTCAAATGATGAGTGCGCTCTGAATGAAAGGGAAGGAAGTATCACTCGGGAAGCTTGGGCTGAAGAGGCTGGGCCAGCTTGGGAGTTGCGTCTGCTAAAAAAATATACAGATTATTGGAGCTGAAGACATGGCCCACTGGGTAAAGTGCTTACTGTGCAGCCTTTGGGAGGGAAGTTTTGATCCCCACCACCTACATTAATTGCTGAGTATTGTTATGTGACCTGTCATCCCAGAAGCTCAGGAAGAGGAGACAGAAAGATCCCAGGGGCTCCCTGGAGAGCTCTGGCTTAGTGATAGATCCTGTCTCACAAAGTAAGGCCTAGAGCAAGTGAGGAAGAAATGCAACATGGTCCTCTGGCCTTAACATGCATGTACACACTCACACACACATTTGCATGCACACACACATGTACATGCACTCATACCCACATGTATACACATGCAAAATTAAACAAAAAAAGATTATTTTCCTACATAGCAAGGGTGGGTGAACTGTTCACCATGCTAGACTCTCTGTTTCTCATAGATGTTTCATGAAATTTTGTGCTTAAGGCATTGTACTTTAGACAATTATTCACGTCACTTTTTAACCCTCTTTACACTGAGAGAAAGTGAAGCCAAGGGTTTGTACTAAAATAAACCTGAAACATTTCCTCTGAACAATCTTTTCTGGGTTTTTTTTTTTTAATGCTTTCATTGGGTGGGAGAAAGGTGGTGTTTGAGCGTGGAGATGGAGGGACCCCATGACTGCCCAAGCATGACAGTGTAAAAAGTTTCCAGCTGCCCGTTATAAGTGTGGCAGGTCACTGCAAATCTCCATAGTGTGATTCACATAAGTTTTAGGCCACTCAGTACCATTTCACTAGCATGGTTGTATACCCATAGAAAGCTATGAGTTGGTGACAAGTTGAGTCCTTTGTCTCTAACAAGTATCCAATTTCACCTCTGCTTCTACCGGTGCAATTCCCTCTGATTAGCTGTTTCAGTGGAAATGAAATAAAAATCCATAGTATTAACCTGTCATATTAAGAAACCCTTTTCGCTCTGGTGCATACATTTAGCACAGCTGTGCTTTTTGCATTTAAATATCCCTCCACCAGTGGGCTGTTTGAAACTATTGCTTTTCTATGGGAAATTAAACAGGGAGCTGCTTAATGCTCCTTGTTAGTTTTTTAATAAAAATGAAAGTGAGAAGCCAGCAGAACGAGGAGCAAATGTCTGCAGGACCCCATGGCTGTGCTAAAAGCACAGAAGAGGAACCAATATGTGCATTGCTTTAAACTGCCCCAGTGATGGTAGCATGTGATACCCATTCCACTGTGGCCCTGAAAAAAAAAATTGCCTCTCAAATGTTGTTTAGAGGTTATGTTCAATTGGCAGAGTCTTCTCCTGGGATCATTAGGCAGGCCTCAATTCCATTTTCTAATAAAATATTGAAAGTTGCAATTTAGGGTAGAGCTGCTACTACTGAATTTCCGACTTCTGTGGGTGAAGGAGTGGAGAAGGGACAGGCAAGAAATAAAGAGAACAGCACAAGGGAGAAAAAAAAAGATGAAGTGTAAGAAGAGAGAAATAGGAAAAGAGAGACTGAGGCACAGATTAACAGGAGAAGAGGAGGAGAGAGAGAGAGACACTAAATATACAAAGATGGCCAGGAAACTGAATGTCTGGCCTGTAGGTGTGGGTGCCATGAAACTCATTTCTAGGACTAAATAGACAACAATTAGGGAAAGTAATTTTGAATATATCTAAGGGTATCATCCTTACTTCAAGTGTAGGCCACGTCCAATGGACTATCAAAATTTATAATTGTAAACATGAAATTGTGATTAGCAGCAGGGTCCCAAATAGCAGAGGTTCTGATTGTTTCCTTTCCCACTTTAATTGTGCTCATACTAACATATGTAGCATTTAATATATTGAGCAAGAGCACCTAGGGGTCAAAGTTTTTGAGATAGCCACATGATGTGTTGCTGTAGTCAGCCACACGTCACTGGGATGAATCTTCAAACCAGGGACAGTTTATGGGAGGAAAGTATTTATTTAAACTACAAATTGAGGGGAAGTTCCATAACAGTGAAAGAGGTTGGCCCTCTTTCACAGGTCCAAGCAGAGAGAAAAACCCATCACCTACAACACACACACAGGAGAGGGAACAGATGGTGGGGGGACAAAGAGAATTTCTTCTCCTTTATATAGACTTACCAAGAGTGGGGTCTTGCAACCCTATCCTAGACTTAATGGCTTCCTGAGTCTCTGGAATTTCCCTCCTGCTCTGCCCACATAGGAAAGGATGTTTACTTCCAGCTTCTTTGAGCTTCTTTACATCCTGCCTCTTGCTGAGAGGCTGCCTTCCTGTGAACATCCTCAGAGAGTCACCCAAGATGACTTGAAGGTCAAGTTGACATCAAAACTTAACCATCACACGTGTCTATCTGGAGTTTACTGTACAATCCATGTTAGCCAGCTCTCCATGCAGGTCCAGAGTACCTAGCTTAGGTTTTGTAGGCTCTATAGACTCCATTGCAACTGTTTAGTTCCACAATATTAGATGGTGGCAGTGAACATGAGGAATGCTGAGTGTGGCCAGAATATTGTAGAATTATATTTACATTCCCTCCAAGAAAATTAATAGCATCAGGACGGACTTAACATAAGGCCTCGGTTTTATAATGACCTTTATTGACTAATCCATGAAATGTACTCACTAAGCTGCTATGGGAAGGCACATATCCAATAAGTTGTAATTCTTTTACATCAGAAAGCCAGTAAACTGATCTGAGCAATTTGAAAACCTTGGCCATATTTAATAGTCATTCAGACCACACATTGCTGCATTTGACACTATTTGATTCGTTGGCATATTGATATTCTCATCCCATTTGAAAAAAATGACAGTTTTGACTATACATCAGTTTAATTTCTACCAACTTAAAATTTTTCATAATTATTATTTTGTGGACAGTTTTTTTGTATGAGTATATGTATGTGGGGGTTGGCCTTGCACGTACATGTGTATGCAGATGTGTGTGCCCTATTCACATGCCAGAGTCCATTATGTGACCTCTTTCACTGCACCTTATTTCCTAGAGACAGAGTCTCTCACTGACCTGTAACTCACTGTGTTTTGGTTTTGCCTGGCTAATCAGAGAGCAACAATGAACATCCTGTTCCAGGTCTACTCAGGGATGGGATTACAGGTGTGAGTTACCATGCCTAAATTTTGACAAGGATGCTATGAAATAAACTTGAGTTCTCCTATGTAAGTGGGAAGCATTTTTTCCCAGTGAACCATCTCCCGTAGCCCAGTGAGTGGATTGTCAAGTTCTTACCTTTTATTTTTCCAATGTGTTTTTTTATTTTATTTTTCAAATAATGTCTTGATATGCAAAGTTCAAATAAAGAACTGTGTTTAAATGCTATGAAATGTTGGATTTGAGATCGTAGCAGTGGAGCTGGGGATTAGAATTTAGATAATACCCAGCAAATTCCAATGTACCTCAGAATTTAAGGAGTACCCGGATTCTTGTTTATTAAGTTAAAGAATTAAAATTGTAGAGCACCAGAGGATAAGGTAGAGTGGGTGACTTTATTTAAAAGAGGATAGGAAGTTACAGAGATATTCAGCCACCGGTGTGGAGAGAACACCTAGTAGAGGTTTTAACAAAAATCAATACTGTTTAGTTAAACAAGTAGGAAAAAAAAAACAGAGGGCTCCCATCATGAGGAAAAAGTTCATGTGGGGAGATTTTGAGACTCCCTTCTCCCCACCATTAGGCCAGGGTGAGGGAAGGACTTACCTTCCTAAGGCCTGGAAATTCAGAAGTCCTTCTCCTAGGGAGACATGTCCAGGGAAGAAGAGACTGGACTTTGTTTCAGTGACTTTTTAAGACTTGGGACAGTTAAATGAGAGAGACAGCTGGTTGGTCCATACCTGACCAATCAGTTTCAGCATCTAGGTTTGAACTCTAGTTAGAGACGAACCACTCAAGGGGAGGGGGTCAGGTTTGGAATCTATGGGCTTGCCTGAAACTGTCACAAGATGACCATACTAATGTCCAAACTATCATATTTAGAGATAGTGTTCATATTGCTGCTTCTATCTGTTTAATAATACATTTCTAAAAGAAGTGCTTTTCGGGTCTTTTTGCCCATTCTTTCTTCTCATGGGCAGAACTATCTGTACTCTGGGCTCTTCCTCCTGCCTTCTCATGGGTAAAGACTCTGGGTACTTTTTCCTCTTATCTTCCTTTCATCCAGTGACATCTCACAAAACCTTACACAAACAGGCAAACAAAAAAGATGCACTTTCTGACACATTCAGAACCAAGTATGCTATGTAAGGCAAACTTTTTAGAAGGTTCTCCATCAGATTAACATTTTCATGATACTATTTCTTCAAAGAACAAAGTATAGAGATGCTCCATGTGATCAGGAGTGATATTCATTTAAGTATTCTTTTAAGAAACATACCAAAGAGGACTGAAGCATTGTGTAAATTCATTTGTCAATTGTACTTTGTAATTTTGCTGAAGAAAAATAAAGTTATATTGAATATCTGCAAAATCATACAGTGGGACTTCTGGTCACACCTTCTAGATCACATGAAATTTTACTTCAGCAAATTGGTGTTTGTTTGATACATAAAATATATTTGAACTCTTATATCTACTAGCCTTTACTTAGAAAGATGTTGCATGAATTTTAAGATTTCCCCGAACAGATATTTGGGTCGAGAAAGAGTATGAAAAATTAGAATGCTTGTATGAATTATTTGAATGAAAAGATTCCTGTAGTCCTCAGTCATTCCTTGTCTACTGCGATCACCTTTATAACTCGTAAATGGCCATGGGAGATAAAAAGAAATAGATTTTTCACATGGTTGCTTGCAAAATATTGACTTTGATATTTTAAAAAGTAATGCTTCAGACATGAACTTAAAATGAAATGAGAAATCTCATGTTTGAATATATGTATGCATGTGAGTCTGGGGTATAAACACAAGGGCAAAGACTACCAAGCTTTCCAGTGAAATACCAGTTATTATGAAAGACCCGGTGACATGCTGGGAATGTACAGAAGTAAAAAGCTAAAAAAAAAAAAAAAAAAAAAAAAAAAAAAA
>PVHP010027557.1:0-23781 GCA_004024765.1 Zapus hudsonius | reverse complement strand
GCAGCATAGAAAAGAACTTATGGAGGAATAGGTTTATTAGGCTTATGGACTTGAGGGGAGACTCCATCCTGGCAGGGAAAATGATGGCATGAGCAGAGGGGTGGACATCACCTCCGCCACAGCACTGTGAACAGCAGCAGGAATGTGTGCTAAACACTGGCAATAACACCCATAAGCCTGTCCCCCCAACAACACAGCTCCAAGAAGGTTCTAATACTCAAACTGCCATCAGCTGAGGATTGAGCATTCAGAACATACTCATTTGTGGGGACATATGGATCAAACCATGACACATGTTCATTATGGACTTTGTGCCTCTAGAATTTTGACAGCATACATTTTGATTATTCATACCTCTCTACTTTGTGTTAACTTTCTGTGGCAGTCCAAGACAGAAATGAATCCAGACAAGTTAGCTCAGTATGTGGTGCAAGCAGAGAATGGACTGTGGTTTTATGGCATCGGAGAATCCCTGGAAGGCAGCAATGAGGTGAGGTCTCCTCTGTGAACAAAGCTTCAGATGGTACACTGGACGATGTGCTTTATGCGTGAGTGAGAAGTGACTCAAAGTAAGAATATGGACGAAGTTTGGGGTAATGAAGAATGGTGTGACTGGTTGATTGTACTTGTTCAGGCAACTTCCTTAGTTTCCTTGGTCCTTCCTAAAAGAATAAAGAGAGAACAGGTGTTATGAAGTGCTTTGCATAGGCAGGTGAATGGAGATACAAGTAAGCATGTATTTGTTTGCATTATTACTGTAACAAAAAAACTCATTTATTCTATCATTTGTGTTACTCTTCCTATTTTATGGCGAGTTGATAGGCAACTCTAATTTCATTGGCAACCTTAGTTCCCCTTGCCATGTAAACTCACATATTTCACAAATTCCAAGGAATAAGACTTGAACATCTCTGGAGGGATGGGGTGAGAATCACTGTGCTACTTTCCAAAAGGTAGAAAGTTTGAAGACTTTATTGAATAGATAGTGGGGACTCTCTACCACAGCTGGTCCACTAAGCAACCAAGTAAACAGACAAATTGGTTTGTTCTTAGCCGCTTGTCACTTAGTGATTCAGTTCTGGAAAAATAGACTTACAAACTAAGGAGATATGTGACCAAGATGGAGGTCATCCAAGAACACCCTAGCATTTTTGTACTGCTGCTGTGCTGTGTCAGAGAGAATTTTTTACTTTTGTTTTTGCTGTGACCAAAGCACCTAAGGAAAGATTTATTTCAGAGATGTCAGCTCATCGGGATAGAGAGGAAGTGGCAGAGTAAAGCAGTTTACTTTATGGTGGCTGGGAAGCAAAGGAAAGGAAATTTTAAAAAGGTAAGGGCAAGATTTAGCTCTTAAGGGGGTTAATGTGATGGCTCATCTGTTCAAGGTGTTTGATTGCAAAACCTGCCAGTCTGGGGTTCAATTCCCCAGTCACCCACATAAATCTGGAAGGGCATTCATTTGCTAGAGACCCTGGTATGCTCATATGTACTGAACATGTATGTGCATGCACATACAGACACACACACACAAATGAACAAAATCTTTAAAAAGATTCAGCTTCTAAGGACCTGCCCCCAAATGACCTACTTCCTCCAACCTGGTCCCACACCCTACCTTTTATCACCTTACAGTAATGCTATCACACTACGAATCCATCAAGACATTAATCTGATCATTAGGTCAGAGCCCTCATGATCTAATTGTCTCTGCAAACCTCATCACAGACACCCCAGAGATGTGCTTTGCTAATCCCCTAGGCATCTCTAGATCCGGTCAAGTTTATAATGAAGATTAACTATAACAGAAAACGAAGCTGAGCCCCTGAGGAAGCCCACTAGTCACTTGGCTGCGAATTGACTGCCTCTCTGTCTCCACCTCTGTGTCAGTATTACACCTTCCGGCTGATACTTGCTTGACCTTCTTTCCAGTGTTTCACCCAGTTTCTTGGCATCTTCCCCAATATCTGTCCTCAGGCAGGTGGTGAGGTGTATCGTGAAATGTCTGAGAATCGTTCAGGTCTTTATTCATAATTAGTGTGATTTTGAATAAAGTTTATAAGCTTATAAGTTATTAAATGATGTAATATGAACCAAACAGAGCCACACATGTATCCTTTTCACAATTTGAAAACTGAAATCTAGAAGAATAAATATTTGGAGGAGGTTAGAAAATATGCCCCAAATTATGCCAATAGGAGGCTGATGTGCTGGCATTATAACTCATATCCATCTACATGTTGAAACCACACAGGTTGTCTAGGGAAAACCCAAGGGCCTCAGAATTTCTGGTTGTAAAATGTGAATGACAACACTATACTCATGGGATTTAAAACAAATTAAATAACATCTGAAAATGTTTTGTAATTTACAGTGCATTTAGTAAAGAGTTAATATTTATCAAATGCACACTGTATGTCAGGCACTCTGTTAAGATCAGCATTGCTCATTTCATCCCATAAGGTAGGATGATTATCAGACCCATTTTTTTGATCCACTTTAAAAGTGATAGTGAGGGAGAAATCCCCCACTTCCGGAAATTATATAGTTAACTAAACAGCTAAGAAACTACATGGTTGACAGGGGATGGTTGGAGCTCAAGGAGTCCAGGACTCAGGGAGTTCAGCCAGAAACACTGGGGCCAGCTAGAAGCAGTTAAAAATGACTGCTTCTCTGTAGTAGCTGATTGGGCAACTTACCTTGTTCCCCAAGTCAAAAAATTTCTCAGTCACTGCTAAGGAACTTTCAAATAGACAATCAATTCACCTAAGACACTATCAATCATAGGTAGAGACAGCTGCAATAGCAGTGAACTCATGAATTCAGCCCTCAGTTGAGTTCCCACTTTGGGATTCTTGCCCATTCCTGATTGGGTGTTATCTTGCTTGTAGTCAAACCTGCCTGCTGTTTCTGTCTTTGCAGTCATTCTGATTCCTGTAAATCAAGGTTGTTGCATTCATTCCTCTCACCGACCTTCTGGATTGTCTAGGAATGGTATTCCTTTCTGCCCCCTTGGGAGCTCTCTGCTTCCCCAACTTGGAAAGGAATTGAGGTGCTGTAAGTTAGAGAGTAGCTCTCATAGTTTCACGGCTCCCAGTTGACTGTGTCCAGCTGTCTACTGACTTGCTTTATAGGCAGAGGCCAAATTTCTGACTGCATCACTTTATTGCCAGGGTCAGATATTATTCTTCATCATTCATTGAAATTGTGGGCATGTATAAATTCTCTAGGGGTGCTACAATGGAGTATTGTGAAGTTGGTGGCTTCAGAAACAGGAATTTATTGTGCACAATTCTTTGAATTTTGAGATCAAGGTTGGTAGAATCTGTTCCTGTTCCCAAGAACTGTGGGAAGAATGTTGTCCTGGCCTCTCTGGTGATCTTTGGTGTCGTTTGTTTGGGGAATCATCACCCCAATTGCTACCTTCATTGTCACATGGTGTTCTCTGTCCAAATTTCCATTTTTTTTTAAATAAGGACGTCAGACATGCTGGATTAGGGCTTGGCCTATTACAGTTTGACTCAATCATAACCATGCCAGCAATGAGCCCAATTCCAAATAAGGCTACATTCTAAGGTTCTGGGGAGGAATGGGGGGCTAGGACTTAAATATGAATATCATGAGGTTTCAACTTATCTCATAACAGGGGTATCGGGAAGGAAATGTTCAAGACCCTCTTCACTCTGTGTTCTTTTTTCTTGCATGATTTTTAGCAGCCAGTGGCAGGGACAAAGTGCCTAAAGAAAGCCTAAGGCTACTTAGATGGTTGCCTTTTGGCTTTTTTCTTTTTTTTCCACACCAGCTGGCTAGGTCAGTGGACCTGATGCCCAGAGTAACAGCTGATGGGGTTGTGTACACATTGTACGCTCCGAGGCAGAAATGTGATTGACGTGTTTTTAATCATTTCTCTTTATTGCTGTTTGTTCTGGTCAGTGCCGTCACCGAAATTAAGCTCATTCTTTACATAATGTCTCATTATGCAGACTCAGAGAAAGCTTTTTAGATGGCACTTTCTGCCTTCTAGCAGGGACAGGGGAATAGGAACCTGCAATGAAAGTCAGCAATGTGTGGCCCCAGGTGAGGTCTTTCTCTCCTTGGCCATTACAGATTCTTCCTTCTGTCCCCTGCACGGGACAAGGGAGCCTGCCGTCTCTCTGATCCACCCTGTTTCTCCTGGTGTTCTCATTTCACAAGTCCCTGCTTTCTTTCAGCATTCAATCTCTCTCAGGTTCGTTTTTCCTACCCAATCCCCCGCTTCCATCTTGATACCTCACATGCAGAAGGTTGGGGAGACCTTAGTTTAGGGTGTACAAGGGCCCTGTGATGATTCATATTGATCATCAACTTGACAGGATGTAGAATCACCTAGAAGTCAAACCTCTGAGCATGTCTGTGAGAAAGCTTCTAGATTGAATTAATTGAGGTCAGAGGTCTGGCCTGAAGTGTGGGCAGCACCATCCCGTGGCCTGGGGTCCTGGATTGAGTGAAAAGGAGCCCAGGAGCCTGGCTTGACCATTCATTTCCTTTGCTTCATAACTGTGGATACCATGTGACCACTGCCTCAGCCTGCTACCATGCCTTCCTCCACTGACCGGCTGTACTCAAACTAGAGCCAAAATAAATCTTTTCTTCCTTAAGTTGCTTTCGTCAGATATTTTGTCCCAGCAACCAGAAAAGTAACTAACACAAGCCCTAGATTGATTTGCTTATTTACTTCCTCTTAGATGAATTCTTTCCTTTTGCGCTGAAACAACACTCTGATATGTTTGTTGTATCACTGGATTTTTTTTTCATGTGCTTACATAGATTTAATTTACAAAGAGTGCATTTGCTTATGACCCTCTCGTAACCTTACTTTTTAGCTTATTAACCTAAAATAGCCTTTTGCTCTCTACCAAATTCACAAACTTTAGACTTTAGTGACCCCACTTCGTTTTTCAGAGGAGACTGGAAGGATGTTCTCAGTGTCCAAGCACATGAGGGCAGAGGAGGATCAGGAACCCAGTTTTTCTGTCCCAATACCTGGGTTATTCTACTGCTCCTTCAAAGCCTTATGGCTTTGGACTTCTCAGTTCAAACAACTTCTTAATTTTTTTTGTTGTGGGGTTTCTCTCATAGTGCTGGAGACTCAGGAGAAAGCTAACTTCTTTTAGGCAAATTCAGTTAGGGACAGAAGCCCAAAGAGGGCTAAGATACCACCCCACCTTGGCAGGAATGGAACTCGTGTCTGATGGAGACTCACCACAATATCTGCAGTGTCCCCTGCTGCCCGCAGTTTATCATATCACACGACCTAGATGGGCTGGCCTTCATTTTTGGCCCTTTAAATCTACAAATCAATTGCATCTTCCCTTTAAGTCCATAAGTTTAACTTAAGAATACATTTTCAATCTACTATAAAGGCTTGCTCATGCTCTGTTTGCTCTCTCTGTTTTCTCTCTACCCTTCCCTGCGATCTTTGCTTGGATACATGTGAGCAGAGTACTAGTTCTTGGCCTGGGTAATTTTCTGCTTGCCTCTGCTTTCTACCTTTGGGTAACTTCTCACTTTAATGACACGTATGATTTTCCTCTGGTCGCTGAATCCACCACGTGTGTATTTTCCTTACACTCTAGATTAGCCATGTGGGTACTTTGATGTAATTTCTCTAAATTCAGGGTAACCATGAGTGTAACTCTGTTTGATATTCATTTCTCATCTGAATTTCTTGGTTTCTGCTGTGATATTTTGCCTCTGTGCTTCTTCTTCTTCAAGCCACTACCATCATTTGCCCTCTTAACTGTCTTCCACGGGGCTGTGTTTCTTCTAGATCTCCCTTCATAAGCACCCAAGTTCTATCTTCCACCTGTTTATAGCTCTGTTTAGCCATTTCTCTTAATTGAATCTCATGGACTATGCTGTGTTTTCCACAGGAGTGTGTGTTTCTTACCTTCCATGTTCTTGTGATTCTGCTCTAGACTTCTTCCTAGATCACAGTCTTCCCTTAAATAAACCTCACAATTTGTGATCTCTCCCTAAACTCAATAATTCATAACATCATTTTTGAGTTTGATTTTTATCAAATCTTTGTTAAAATAGGACAGGACACAAAATTAATTGGGTTTCATAAACTTTGGGGCCCTTCCTAAACCCCCAAAGCCTGCATCAATAGTATAGGGAATCTGTATAGGAGAAGGAACAGGATGTGAGTTGGAAAAAGAGAAATATAAGGGGATGGAAAGGGCATCATAGGATTATTTCCAAAAAGGTTGTAGCAACTTCTGATTCAGTATTCAGCACCATGCATGTTAACAAACCAAAGTCAGGCTGCGGGCTGGAGCCATCAACACATCCCTGCAAGCTCATGGTATGAGAGGCTGACATGTTAATAAACCAAACGATGAAATAGGGACTGTATTAGAGGGAAATCACAAGCCATCATTGGGACTGAAGGGTCAGAGAAGTTAGACCTCCCTGGAGTTCAGGGATGGCTCCCCAGGGTAGATGAGTAGAGGATGAACAAATGGTCCAATCAAAAGACAGCATCCCATGATACTTGTACATGGTAGGCAAATTGCCAGTGAGCTACATATAAGTTCAAAGGCATGGAAGAGTGTTTAGGAAACTGTAAGTATCATTTTAAAAAAACTGTGCCAGAGATAAAACTAAGGATAATCATTCTTCCACTGAGCTACACCCCAGCATGCAAGTGTTTCGTGTGTGTTTGTGTGTGTGTGTGTGTTTGTGTGTGTAGGGAGGAGATTCAAGGGGTCTGTCACCCTGTCTTTGATGTGGACTTTTCATGTAGACTCTCCATGTCAACAAGCAGGTCCTATAATCATATGTTCTAGCTTTGGTCTTAATGTTGTAATTTGTGCCAAGCTTAGAGGAAAGTTCTTACTTTGTGAGACATGCAGGACCCTAACTTGTAGGTCAAATTCTGACATGTATTGTCAATAAGCTTCACCCAACTAATGACAGCTGTGTGTGTGATGAGCCCTAGTAATGCCATTACTGAGCCAGCTTCCTAGGCTTGCTTCATCTCTGATAGAACCAGGAAGAGAACAGCTTTGACATCTCCATTTTATTGTCCCCCTTGCTACCAGCTCACATGGATCTAGACAAACCATAAGTCCAGAACCTCTGTGATCACAGAGTACCCGGCTAAGAGACGAGCACTCTCTCATCCAGTCCAAGTAGCTGGGTACCACTGGTTTATTGCCCTGTGACTTTTTAAGGCAATGTCTCATATATTTCTAGAGGCCATTGTTGGAGCAAGACATTCACATGCCTTTCTTCCCTCTTAGGTACCAGAACCTCTGCTTCTTCCCCCTTCCTCACTTCAGAGACTCTTCCTCCCTGTTATTTCACTCAGGGAATATTTCTACTTTTATTTCGTCCCATCCCATCAAACAACTCCAGCTACAGCATTACCAAGGAATGGGTTTTTATCCAAGGATTTCATGGATGTATGTGGACTCATACACTAGTAGTTGCAGACCAGGAAATACACACAAGGAATTGGGATCAGCTCTATTGATGGAATACATATTAGAATTCTTATTGAGTCCCAGTTGCTGCCTGGACTGCATATAACTATTTTATACATTGCTTCTGTCAGAATGTTTGCCCTTTGAAGTTCATATAGCAAAATCAAATACCTAAGATGATGGTGGTAAAAGACGTGATCTTTAGAGGTAATTAGGTTATGAAGATGGAGTCTTCATGAATGGGATTAAGTGAGTCCCCAGAGACCATTTCTATAGCACAAGAATAAAAGCAGAAGATTCTATGTAAAAGAAAATGTTGTCTGGCCTTCACAACTGTGAGAAATAAATTTATGTTGTTTATAGCACATCTAGCTTACAGTGTGTTGTCACATGGATTTTGGACGCATGAAGGCATCTGTGTAGCTCACTTGGTCTTCACACCATTCTGTGAGGTAGGTGTGTCTACGTCATGACACTTTATAACAACCCTGGGAGGCAAGTAGAACAAATATGTTCATTAGTATTTTAAACTCTTATCAGAAGACCATAGAGTCAAAGCTACAGAACTCATAAATTGTGCTACCAGGGTCCTGATCTCTGTGGTTCTAAATCAGAGACCTTTAGCAAAGCAATGCTGATATATGCATTTGTGTGTGGATTAAAGGCAGCTATGACCCCAGTAGGTGAGGAAGTTATTACAAGTTGGCATATCTATGTTGTATAGCAGCTGGTGTGTGCATCCTGGTCTACAACTATGAGTGTAGTTGTAGTTGTGGACTTAAAGCTCAGTAAGGAGCAAGGACCGTTCATTCAGGAAGAACTAATGTGGACCGGAGAGCTATATGAACACTGGCCAACTAGACATAATGCAAGATGAAGATCTAATTTCAAATTTTCTGGTGGTCACATTACAAGAAAAAGGCATGGAAATTGATTTCAAAGATATACTGTGATTTCAACATGCAATCAATATAAAATTATTAGCATTAGTATTAGTATCTGTTGAGGCTCTAGAATAGCACTGGGAGGATGATCTGCATTATGAGGGGGATTTATTACATTTTCTGACATGGTATGGGATGGGCAGTCCAGCAATGGCTGCCTGTAAGGGAGGGAGTCTTAGAATCTGGTAGCTGCTCAGCTCATGCTGGATGGCTCAGCAGTCTCACTTGGCGGGTGAAGGTCTGGAGGGTTCTTGGACAGTTGCTGGTTGTCAGTCCACCCTGGAAGCCAGAAGAAACTGGGATGTGATGTCAGCACAGAAAGGCAACAACAGGGTAGAGGCATTCACCAGCAACGAACAAGGATGCACAGGGGAAAACTTTGTCTTCTTACTGAAATCTTTATATACATATGGAAGGGTTGCTTACTGAGGTTGTGAAGGGGGGGGGGGGTCTCCACATCTCAGTTCATCCTTTCACAAAATGCCCCCAGAGACCTGCAAAGGGTTTGTCTTTTAGTTAATTTCTTATCAAGTTGACAATGTAATTAAACAAAATCTAGTGTGTATCTTATACTCGCCACAAATCTCAACTAAGACTTTCACATTTCGGCTGCTTGTGAACCACACGTGTGGTTAGTAGCTATCACACTGAATAACATAATAATGAAACAAGGAAGACAATGAAAAAAACACACACAGATCCAACACAGTGTTAGATATTCAAATTCCAAACTATTTTTGGATCAGGCTGTGTAAATAACCCTTGGCATCTCTCACAGGAACAAAGGTTCCCTTGCGATCTATCACTGGGGGACTCAATAAAGCCTGGTGGAAGAAGCATTCATTTGAGACAGGTCTGTTACTAATCATGTGACCAGGAACAGGTTACTTAATCTTTCTGAACCCATTTCCCAACTCAGTAAAAGATGGGTTAATGTATTGGCATGCCTGTCACCAAATGCCAATATATGATAACTCTTGTTCGGTTTTTTTATTTTGCAATGAATTATTTATTTGTTGGAATAAAAAGATCTCATAGAAATCTCCAGAAGATTCTAGTCATCCAACAAGTATCAACAGAACCCTTCTACTATTCCAAGCACCAAGGATGTATCTGTGAACAAAGCACCCCAGGAAAGCTGGGTATGAATAATAATCAACTGAGGGCTCTGGAGAGTGCCCCAAAGCAGCATCACTGGGAAAGTTTTTCCAGCATTTTCCACACAACTCCACTGTGAGAGGAGGAACAGGATGAGAATGACAGCAAGACCCTGTGTTATACTATCCCAGAGGTCTAAAGGGGAGAGCATCCCGGGGTGAGGGGCTGCAGCCAGTCACACAGTAGGGAACGCTCCTTGCAACATTCTCCCTATTTGAAGAGTTTGACACTTTCATAGCATGAACACCCACACAGTGATGTTTTGCAGAAAGATGCAAAATTAGCATAAATTTTTACAATAAAACAGAATTCTCAAAAAAAAGAAAACCTTCTCAGCTGAATTAGGCCAAATGCCTGGTCTATTATGTATTTGTGTTATATTTTTATAAGGATACCTTAGTGGGAAATTTGGGGAGGGAGCACATTAAAGTATTTATGTTTTCTTCTTTCTCCCATATGGAGAAATTGTTTTGCACTCTGATGTCATGCAAGCTGTTTCTTAACTCTCTGTGAACAGAGCTGTGTGGGTGTCAAGTTTGGAGAAATGACTATTTTATACAAAGATGATGGCGTGGGTCCCAGAGCAAACTCTACAAGGGTTCTGATCTCTGCCTGCATTTTCTTTTCTGATGGAGGGTCTTGCTAGGTAGCCCAGGATGACTTTTCATTACTGGGACAAACATCTATCTAGAAGCAGTTTATGGGAGGAAAGGTTTATTTCATGTTTACAGAACCCAGGGGAAACATCATCAATAGCAGAAGAAGCTGGCTCACTTCCATAGATCCATAGGAGAGAGACATCAATCAACCAGCAAACAGCCACAGCTCAACCTGGCTCTTTACACACCTTAGGTGACACCTCCTCCCACCAGAGCTCTGCCTGCTAGAGACTTGAGTTGAAAGTCAATCTTAGTAAGTTTCCCACAAACTGTGGGGGACATCCATTCACATTCAAACAGCCACAATGACCTTGAACTAACTATCCTCTTGGGTGCAGGGATTAGTCATGAAGTAACATGCATGTCCTGTTTGCAGTTATAAGCCAAGGTCGAGGACTTTGCTTATTCAATTCCATGTCAGTTATGTTCAGTGCTTCTCTTTAACACAAATTGAAATTGCATACCATCTATCTTCCAGAAGAATGAGGAACCCTGTTCAATCAAGGCAAGGGCATCTGAGAGAAAGAGCATCTAAGGGCTATTGAATCACCACAGTGCTTGGCAATGCCCACCATTGTAACCCGAGGAGACTCTGCTTCGAGCAGGCTGGAGGACCTGGATTTCATGGCAATGGTTTGGAAGCAAGAGGCTGTTCGCGAATCAACTGTGGAGAAATACTCTTCTGTGCTTGTGCTGAGGTTGAACGGTTGGCCATCAAATGCTGAATTCAACCCAACAAACTATTTTTTTAGTGTTTGTTCAATTAGAGGTTGAGTCAGCCTTAGAGATGTCCTGAATGCTTGCCAACATGACCAGATGAGCAACCAGAGATGACTCACCTTTGTATAATGCGTTAAAATGGCAAAGGTCTTGCTCACAGGTGTTTGTATTTGTTCTGCACAAAACTCTACGTGGCAGAGATTGATACACGGTTTCCTATTTCTACCCTTTTATTTCCCCACAAGAACGTGAACTTTAATTTTTGGATAGCTTCTCAGAAAAATGATAGTTCAGACACAGAGTTGTGATCGTGTGTCTAAATACTGATTGATATATAGTGTTTGTAAAAATAATGTGTGAAGCTTCTGAAATTTCCTTGTGACTTCTGTGATCCATTGGTTGGTTAGGGCTGTGTTGGTTAATTTTCACATGCCTGTAACTCCCAAAGTTTCTTTCTAGAGAAAACAACTCGTTTTATTGAAATTCCTTTCAGTTTATTGAAATTTGTTTCATAGCTGAACTCATGTTCCTTCATGGATGACGTGCTGAGTCTACAGCTATACCACCCTGAACGCACCTGATCTCGTCTGATGTGCTGTGTGCCCAGGGAAATTGCATATTATATTGTCATTGAGAAGGATTCTCTATGGATGTGTGATAGGTCTTGTTGGTTTATACAGTTGCTCAAGTCTTCTATTTCTTTGTTGATCTTTTGTCTAGCACTATCCATTATTGAAAATGGGATGTTCAAATCTCTATCATGTTTGAATTATAATAAAGGGGGTCATGGGCAAACCAAAATTGTAGCCTACTTAGAAAGAAATATGGGTCACCGAGATACCTGATATTTGTAATGGCATTGGAGGTGAAGGTGGGTTTGAACACTTAAACCTGTAGAACCCTAGCTGATTTTCTGTCACACAAGTAGTGGGTTGACTTAAAGGATACCTCGTTAGTGCTGGAGAGATCATGAGGGGGGTTTGGAAAAATAAAACAACATAGTTGATGTCATAAGAAAAAAAATCCTTCTCTGTTTCTAGTTTTAAAGTATATTTTGTTTACTAGGTTGTCACTCCAATGATGTTTTCCTTTACTCTTTGTGTGACAGAATTCTTTTCCAGTCTTTGACTTTCAACCCACTTATATCTTCGACTCAGTAGCAGTTACTGAGGCAAAACCCTTGATCATCAGCAGCTCATGGAAGGAGGTTATTAAGGGGAAGTTTTATGATGGCAGGGATGGCATGGCACAAGCAGAAAGCAGACATCTTGTTACATCAATGGGGGGAAGCAGCAAGAATGAGCTATAGCCAACAATGCCCAGTGGGGCTGCATTAATAAACCTCAAGACCCACAGCAGAAAAGACACACCTCCTCCAGCAAGGTTCCACCTCCCAAAGGCTCTTCCAGCTGGGGACTAAGTATGAAGCTTAATTACAAACATATGAGGCTATGAACATTTAGTATTCATACTACCATAGAATCTAAGGTATTTTTCTTAGACAACATGTTGAATCAAGTGAATCGAGTTTTTAACCCATCCATTCTGACCGCCTTTTTTCTTTTACACTGATGTGTGCAGAGTATGTGTGGTGTTGAATGTGACATAATGTGGTATATATGTATGTGTGTGTGTGTCATGGTTTGATCCAGGTGTCCCCCACAAACAAATGAATGTGTTCTGGGTAATTGATCCTCAGCTGATGGCAGTTTGGATTTTACAAACTCAATGGAGCTGTATTGTTGGGGGCGGGATTTTGGGGGTTATAAGCCAGCTTCCCCTTGCCAGTGTTTGGCACGCCTTCCTGCCGCTGTTTCCAGTGCTGTGGCAGAGGTGATGTCCACCCCTCTGCTCATGCCATCATTTTCCCTGCCTAGATGGAGTTTCCCCTCAAGTCCATAAGCCTAATAAACCCATTCCTCCACAAGCCGCTTTTGCTTGGGTTCTTTCTGCTCAGCAACTACAAAGCTGACTATAACAGTGTGTGTGTGTGTGTGTGTGTGTGTGTGTGTGTGTGTGTGTGTGTGTGTGTGTATGTAAGTGCCTGTGTCCATAGGAGAGAAAAGAACACTAGATGTCTTCCTTTATCTGTGTGTTTCTTTGAAATAGAATGTCTCAGTCAACCCTAAGCTTCCATTTTCTGTCAGTGAATCCCAGCCTTTCTCAGGTCTCTCCCCAACCTCGGTGG
This sequence comes from Zapus hudsonius, assembly GCA_004024765.1. Classification (NCBI taxonomy): domain Eukaryota; kingdom Metazoa; phylum Chordata; class Mammalia; order Rodentia; family Dipodidae; genus Zapus; species Zapus hudsonius. The sequence continues at coordinate 10,646 of PVHP010027557.1, read as the reverse complement.
ACTGGTCCACTCTCAGCTATTAACACGGGTGCTGGGTGTCCTCAAACCCTCTTGGGTCCTCAAACTTAGCAATCTATTTAGAAAGAAATGTAGGTAACTAAGGTATCCAATATTTATGAGCCATCTTCCCAGCCTCACTAATACTCCATTCTGCCCATCTTTTAAAATTAACGTGCTGAATTGAATACATTTATGGTGTATGAAATTAGTAGTAAAGCAGGATTTACGTGTTACTTTGTTTTCTACATTTATTTTTTCATTCATCTATTACTAATTGCTAAATACTTTCTTCTGTCTCATTTTAATTTCCTTTATTATATTTTTGAGTTATTTTCTCTTAGCATGAGAGATTACCAAGGTTACCTCACTTTCAATAGTCTAGTTTAGACTGATACCAATTTAAGACAGGGTATGATATATGGAGCCCCGTTTCCTCCTTGCTCCTGCTAGTGTTAAACAGTTAATATCTCTCTATTCTGTACCCCTCAGCTCAGATTGATACTTGTTGCTTTAAGTATTTTAAATTATAGACAAAAAATACATTTACAATATGCTTATGCAACTGCTTCTTCTACTGCCCTTTGTTTCCTCATGTGGATTTAAATTACTTCCTACTATCTTTCATTGCAGCCCAAAGCACACTGGTTGGTATTTAATTTGGGGTACATATGCTTATAATAAATTCTCTTTATTTTTATTTATCTGCAAATAATCTTAATTTCGTTTTTATTTTTGATAAACTGTTTCACCAGATTTAGAATGCTTGTTTCCATTTCTTCCTATATATTTGAGATGCCACTTCACTGTCTTCTGATAAGAAACATATTTAATAAGTTTTTGACAATTTGTTTTGTGTCTTTCTGCAAGTATTCTTTCTTGACCCATATTTCTTTTGTATATTTCAGTGTACTTGATGGAATCCCATAGACTTCTTGTCCTCTCTCTTCTCTGCTTGCCTTCTCTCTTCTTCATTTCCCTCCCCTCCCTTCTTTCCTGTCATTTTCTCCCTGTCTTTTTCTCTCTCACACTACCCACTTTTGACATGGTCCCTGTAGATCAGGGTGATCTCAAAATCCTCTGTCTCTGCATTGCTAGTACTGGGATTACCATATGAACAATCACACCTTCCTCATGGCTTTGTAATTCTTTTCTTCTGTTCTTTAGCTGGATTCTCTGAATTGAACTAACTTGAAGTAAACTGAGTTCCCAATCTATTCTGTTGTTGAGCCCATCTAGAGAATTTTTTATTTCAGTCACCATATTTTTCAACTCCAGAAGTATTTTTATAATTTCTGTCTTTATTGGTAGTCTATACTTGAACCACCATGCTCATACTTTTATTAGTTCAACACACATATTTTCCAGTAATTTGAGGGGAAATATTTAAAATAGCAAACTTAATGTCTTTGCCCAAGAAATGTAATGTTAGGAAATCTCAAGGAAGATTTTTATTTAAGAAAATAGACTACTTTTTAAAAAAATGAATATCTTTATTATTGATAATTAGGCTCATTGTAAGCAAATCTTGTGATTGTACCCCCATTTCCCTCCTCCCTGTCCCCAACCTACTGGGGACCCTCCTCAGAGGGCATACTGGATCAGTCCATGGGATAGGAGATTATGAATTGTAAAAGAGGTGGTCAGATTTTGCCCCTACCCACAAACAAAGCCTTTTAGCAAGACTGTAATATGTATCAGTTCTCCATGATTAAAAAAAATCCCTGTCAGCTAGGGACATAGCTAGGTCAGTAAATTCTTGCTATGCAAGCTTAAAGACCTAAGTTCAGTCCCCAGAACCCACATTTTAAAAAAAGGCAGGCATGATGGGCCATGCTTGTAACCCCAGCACTTAGGAAACAGAAACAGGAGGATCTTTGGGGTTCACTGTCCAGACATCTTAGACTACGTGGTAAGATTCAGGCCAGTGAGAGACCTTGTCTCAAATATGGACAGTGCCTGAGGAACAACACCCAAGGATGTTTGTGAATAGGGGCTGTTGAAGTAGGCTTCAACCATCAAGTAGATAGTTGCCCACTCAACCTTAGTTAGTCCTTACTTCTTGATTGCTTAGAGCCAAAGTGAGACTTGAAGGCTATCTCAATTCTTCTGCAAATGCCCACAGCCCCAGATGTGCACATAACCATACTCACACATGTGACTTTATATTCTCAGGTACATGTTCAAGATTTTCAAACCCTCCATTGATATCTTATACCCCAGCTTTCCCTTTTGGCTTCTTGGTTAGTCTTTTATTTCAGGCGATTGTGAGTTAAATAATTGTGTATAATTACCTTAAACCAAATAACTAAGGAAGAGTGCTATTTTTTTGTACCAGTCATGTCTGAACCATGTCCTATACAAATAACTTTGCAAATGGGACCTTTTAGAGAATCAGAAGGCAAGGAAATAGAATTGTGGCTTCCAAGGAGCTCCAGCTTTGTTCACTCTCCAGTGATTACTAAGTTGCTAGTTTTCATTATAAATAAAGATCATGAGTTTTCAAGGCTACTATGGAGCTGAAGTTGGGGGATGAGAGTAAGGGAAGTGAAAGTACCAGGAGGATCATATTTTTGCTGTTTTACTTACCTTTTAGAGCAAATGCTTCCTGGGTTGATTCAAGCTTTTGGTTAGTTTCCAAAGTTATAACAGGTGATCATACAAATATGGCTGTTTTTATTATTTCTCTTATGCAGGAAAATGTTTTTGGAGGCTCTTTGCTATTTTATCTGATCCCATTCCCATGTTTTTGGGCTTTTGAGTAAACAATCTATAGTCAAGGTTAACCAGTCATCAATTTTCTTTGCCCTTCCTTCCTACCTGTAACAAGAAGGCAGATTTAATGTGATTGTGGGGGAAGGACAAACTTTACATTACAAAATGAAATGAATTTGGCAAAATGTTTTGGATAAGATACAAAAGCACAAGAAACAAAAGCAAAATAACTAAACAGATTGCATCAAATTAAAAAAAAAAGTCTGTGTACTACAAAGAAAACAATCAACAGAGTGAAGAAGAGATTACCTATAGAACTGGATAAAGCATTTGCAAAATATCCAGAGAATATGGGGAGGTAAAATAACTTCCACACATAAAATGGGACTACCAGGATTTATAACAAGGCAATTGACATAAATAGACATCTCGAAAAGCAAGCCTCACATAAAGATATTCTGCATCTTTAATTATCAGAGAAATGCAAATCAGAACCACAGTGAGGCATCACCTCGCCCCAGAAAGATTAGTCCTTACAAAATTGACAAAAAATAGCAGCTGCTGGTAAGGCTGTTGGGAACATGAGCCTCTTGTACATAGTTACGGGAATGTAAATTAGCCCTTACAGGATTCATCATAAACCAGTCTCAAAAATTAAAAATAGAGCTATCATATGATCCAGAAATTCTGTTGCTGGGTATATATACAAAGGAAAAAATTAGTATTTTGAAGGGAAATCTACATTCCCATATTTTTTGAATCACTATTGCCAAAAGCCAAAAAATGGAAATCATCAAAATGCCCATCAACTGATTGTTTATTTGCAAGAGGGGTGGGGAGATAGAGTGTGTATGGGCACGCCAGGACCTCTTGCTTCTGCAAATGAACTCCACATGCATGTACCACATTGTGCCTCTGGCTATATATGGGTGTACTGGGGAATTGAACCTGAGTTTACAGGCTTTGCAAGCAAGTACCTTTAACTGTTGATTATTCTCCCCAGCCCTTGGACTCGTCTTTTTGTACTGCTCTGTGTGGAAGTGAAAACTACCTCTTGTTGAGCACTTTCCATGTCCCCTACATTGTGAAGAATGCTGTCATACTCACTAGCTCCCTTAGATCACAACATTTTAGAATGAGAGATGACCATAGAGAGAACTTGGCTCAATTTACTCGCCATTTGAGGTCCGGAAAGGTGAAGCTGATAGAAGTCAAAGGTCCCAACTAACTATGTCCTTGTTTCTTTTCTAAGTTTTGAACAATTGAAAAATAAGATGGTTAAGTCAGGTGGAGCCTAAACATTACTTATATTGCTGATACATTGGGATCTTGACTAACATGGTTTGCATCTATAAACAGATGGCCTTGCTACTGAGCTTGCATTGTTGTACAGATGAGCTCACTCAACAACACTGCCTACAGAAGCATCTCTCCCCAGGAAAGAACCTGCCCATGCAGGGATAGAGCCCATGCAAGCCTTCAAGAGGAATCGAAGCCAAATCAGCCTTCACTTTCCATGGGCAAGAGTGAGGGAGTGAGTGGGTGGGAGGAAGGCAAGAGGGTGATGACTCTCACACCCTCTGAAGATGGAAGGAGTGTAAGGAACATGAAAAGAAAGTGACACCTCCACCTACTCTTCTAACGGAAGGTATTTATCCAACTGTGGTAGTTTGAATAATGTCCCCCAATAGATTTAAAAGTTTATTATATTTGTGTCTCCAGCCAATTCTGGCTGGAGGAGGTGTGTTGCCTTGGCCAGATCCTAGGGTTTAGCCCTAAGGTGTTTCTGGAGTGGGTGGGGAATTATAGCTTTACATATGCAAAAAGCAGTCTGAGCTCAAGCCTGGAGTTCCTTTTGTTTGCCAGTTTGGAGTATGCTTGCTTGAGGTGCTGGTAGTGGGCCTCTCTCTCTCTCTCTCTCTCTCTCTCTCTCTCTCTCTCTCTCTCTGCTTGCTTCTGTAAAAGGAAGCCAGCTTTTTTCCTTAACTTCCCCTGGGTCTATTACTTCAATAAATATTTTCCTCCCCCAAATTGTGCCTGGTTTAGAGATTCATCCCAGCGACATGTGGCTGACTATGACACAGAGTGGGGACTAGAACAGAAGATTCTGGTGTGCTTCCATTACACACTTCTGTCCTTGCCAAAAAACAGCTAATTTTGAAAGCATCGTGCTCTCCTCATGACAGAGACAAGGCAGCATGGAGGGTGGAAAAGGTGTGGTTCTTAAATTCTTAAAACAATGTTGTGTAGTTGAAACATTAATATCAGTGTTTTCTAGTGTAAATCTAGAAAGGTCAAACAGGTTTTTGGTGATCACAGAAGTAGGGTGTGGTGAACTTAGGATCTGAGGTCAGATTTATCAGAATTTAAAGTCAGTGCTCTGCCGACATCACGAGTCTTCCTGCTGGAAGTCAGTTGGGTGACATCAGCAGTGTGATAGTACATTGGAAGGAGACATAGCTGCTAAGTACAGAAATGATTGCATGAATATTTTGAGGCAGGAAGCAGACACAAGAGAAATTCTGAAAAAATGCAACACGAAAAAATGTTGTGGAGTTAGAAATTAGTAGATCATTTCTAAAGAAATGCTAAATAAATTATTCTGAATCTGGGGCTTGTTTATCATGTTCTAGAAGGGTAGAAACTCTATCCACTTACTATATTAAAAACTGACCTTGGCCTTTTTGAGAGAATGTGGGTAAGGATGGGAAGTGTACCTGTTCTTAATAATAGCCCAAAAGAGCAAGGTAAGAAAGAGAAAGATTTGAGGGCCTGCAAAGGAGGGCAGCAATAGGAAGATCTACAACATATGTCAAAGGAAAGATCACAGCCACAAAAGGAGGAGCAGGAAGCTTCAGGGTTATTGCTCTGGGGCTGGGTAGAAAGGCATCTGCAGGGTGCATGTGTGGTAGGTGTACTCATGTGAGGATATGCATATAGGTATGATGGAGATGATTATGAGTTCTCATGTCTTGCCTGGTTTGCAAGCTTTCACCAGTATTCCTGTTCGTGGGTGGAGTAAGTTTAGCCTTATCCATGATTAAGTAATTAATAGCATTCAGATGTATTAATCATCAGGGAAGAAATTAGGCAATTTAGGAATACATATTCTCATCCAGATCAACTTGACCTCTTCATAGGAAGATTTGTAAGGGATTCTTGTTAGTGCAAAAAAAAACAACAACAAAACAAAAACAAACAAACAAACAAACAAACAAAACTTAGAACCATAAGTATGAACTAATTATCTTTAAGATTTTTTCCAACTTAAACATTATATTTTTTCTTTCCTTCTTGTGAAGGACAAAGTTATCCATTTTAGTAGTTTGAATCAGATGTCCCCTTTTAACTCATGTGTTCTGAATGCTTGGCCCCCAGCTGATGACAACTTGGGAGGTGGAGCCTTCCTGGAGGAGGAGTGTTGCTGGGGGTGTACATTGAGGTTTATTATCCCCTAGCTTGCCAGTGTTATTTTGGCTCACTGTCTTGCCATTGTTTTCCACCTGCTGTGAGAAATGATGTCCAGCTTTGGCTCATGCCATGCTTTCCCCTGCCATTATGAAGCTTCCCTTCAAGACTGGAAACCAAAATAAAACTTTACTCTTATTATTTTTGTCTTGGTTGGGTACTTTGTTCCATCCATGTGAAGGTAACTACAGCATCCATACAATGTTGCTTATTGGAATTTTCAAAAGCAAATCAATAACAGCTATACATTTTGTAAAAGTAATATAGTACAATAATATTCTAAATTATTGCTTTTCTTTCTCTTCTTGAATTTCCAGTTGTAATTCTTCTTTTCACTTGGGTAAATAAGCATTAAGAAATGCTATATTAGAATAAGGGAAAGACCTTGAATTTTGGAAGCTTAAGCTCAGAGAAGATATATATTACAGAACAGGCGAGATGAATCAGACCTGATTCTCGTGCCTCAAATTATTGAAGGTTTATTAGAGCAGAGATGACGAGCTGAGGTGATGGAGGTCTTAGCAGAAGCTGAAATTGAGTGAGTGCTATGGTTTCCAGTGTGGAGCAGCTAGTTCTCGGAAGGACTCCATTCTTGGGTGGAACCCAAGGACATAGGATTCCAGAATGGGAAAAATCTATGTGGCTTTTGTAGTGTGATGGGCTAAGATGCTCTGAAAACTTCCATTACTCATCATCATGTGGGGAAAACATTAAGCCAGAGTCACACATGAGCTTGGTGCAAGGCTGTTGTCTCAGGATTTCTTGAGGGGCCATTGTACACTAACACCCCGGTTCATCCACGCAGCTGGGTAGACAGAGTCTTGGGACAGCAGTGAGCCAATGAGAGGAAGAACTCTCAGGAGACACTTGCAGTGAAGAGCTTGTTTATTATGTGGAGAAAGGTTGCTTTTATTTAGAAGGAAAAAGAGAGGAAGGGGCATAAGCATCAAGGGGATTGGCCGGGGCAGGGTGGTCTGAGGATGTCTCATGAAAGGATTGTTAGGGGTCAGCTGCAGAGATAAGCTAGAGGGACTTTTTGTTGCCTGGGCCTTGTTGTCACCTTATAGCTGAATTATCTGAACTTCAATAAACTCAGGCCTTGAATTGCCTGGACTTATCAGGTTTGCTGGGGCCAAACAGGTGGCTGGAGTTTAGGGAGTAAAGGAGATGGTGGCCAAACTCCTGCCAGTCTCAGGATGAGATAATCGGGGTTTCAGGACAATCTCAACTTTCCTTTAACCCTATGTCTTCTGTGCCTATCAGCAGGGTTCCACACAAGGCTGTCGATAGCTCTGTCTGATTGATTCTCACAGCTTGAGAGATCAGGTTCAATAGGAAGAGAATGCTGGAGAGACTGAGAGGACACTAATCACGAGGAATCTTCAACTGAGGATGCAGTGTGATTCAATGGTGACTTCATGGGTCCAACTGACTAGGCACAAATTATCTTCCTGGCAGATAGAGACAGGTCAGACTACATGTTTGTCTTCTCTGCACTTTGACCTCTCTTATCTGTCCCCATACCCACTGATCAGCTCCACAGAATCCTAAGCCCCCACTCTCAGAAACCAAAAATCACTGAGGAAGTTGCTGGATTCAGATTAAGCTTCCTTGTCTCAGCAGAAAATGTAGATTTTAATCTGAGTTCTAGAAAAGTAAATTTACATAGAACACTCCACTTTGCAAGTTCACATTCTTACTACATCAAGCATAAGCACCATCTTTAGATTCATTATTCGTTTATTTTCCCAAATGCCCTATAAAAATTCTATCTCTTTCACAGATGAGAAATTGAGGCCATGAAATTAAGTAACTTGCTCAAAGACACATTTGTGGCAAAAGGAAGGACTGATATCCATGAGGTTTTACAGTCTCTTGTTATTTCTATAGAGTGCACTTTTTTAAAAGGATATGTTTGCCTAAGAAATATGGCTTAGACAAAAAAAATATGAGAGAAACCAAGTACAGGCGCCAAACAAAAATAGTTATGGGGCCACTTGAAAAATTCTCTTTAAAATAACTGTGATTTAATCCCTAGAAGGAAAGAAGCAGCTGAAAAAGAATCCAGTATGTCTTGCATAAGAGGCAGTTACGTTCAGGTCTCGCTGGGTCAAATCCCCTTTATGGCTCGTTGTTGTACTTATGACTTCAACTATTTCTAAAGAAAAGGCTGTTTACTGTAGGCTGAAAGTTGATGGGATAAACCCAAGACATGCTTTTTTATATTTTGGAGCAGAATTTGCAGAGTTGGCTCTCCATAGGTGGCCTCCTTGTGTGTCTATCATGATGAGAACAGCCAGGGAGGATCAGGCACTAGAATCTCTCTTCCAGGTATGTTCAAGGACAGTGGCAAGATGACTTTCAGAGCCAATAGTTATTTGAGGCAGGTTGAGTTGTGGGAGTTGTAGAAGGCTCAGTAAAAGATGGGGAACTGGCTATTTTAGTTCACATGGGATGGTGAGTGGATGTAGCCTCTTTGTACATTGGCACAAATGATAAAGGGCATATAGGTTGCCAACAGGTAAGCCAATGTGCCTCAGTAAGTGAATGGGAGCAAGGAAGAAAGGGAATCTTAGGCTGAGAATAAGCTCGAGTGAGGACCCGAGTTTGATACCCAGCTCACATATAAAATCTGAGTAAGGCCATACATGCTAGTAATGTAAGTGTTGAGGGGGGCAGAGAGCAGAGGATCTCTCGGGGGGTCACTGGCCAGCCAGTCTAGCTAAAAAAATGGTGAGCTCTGAATTCAGTGAGAGACTCTATCTTAAGGAAATGAAAGAGTGATAGAGGAGCACACTCAGTGCTCTCCTCTGGCCCGTGCACCTGTGTGTTTGAGGTATGCACACATTTGCACACATATTAATATATCACATTACACACACACAAATACACAAACACACTAAAAATTAAGAAAAGAAATCCTTACAATTCAGAGTTCCTTGCTTCAAGGCATTTTTACTTGGTTGTTATTATTACTATCTATGGATTTCCAAACTAATTAAAAAACTAAAATGACCCAGTAAAACTTTGTTGTGTTTGTATGGCCCAAAAGGACAGAAATGTTTTTTCTTAGACCCTCATACATTTGTAAGATTAAATGTAGGGTTTAAGGCATGATTCTGTTTGGGTCTAATATTTGCTTTTAGTTACCTCTTCCTTGATCTAATAGTCTTACCTCCTCTGCAGATGCAGGATACTCAGACAGACATCCCTTATGTCTGTGAAAAACACCTTCTACACAGCTGATTTTTTGAGTGACAGCGCCTTTTCATGCTGAGTTTCTGTGAAAAGTCTTGTCATCGCAATGGGAGGCTGCTTCTGAGTCTGTGCACTATGCCATCAGAAGGGTCCCCAGGGTGCCCACTGGCCAGTTCCCTGAGACCCTCTGTGCTCTGAACTCCCTCCTCCCCTTTCAACATTTCTGTATATTGCTTCTGAAATTTCAGTAGCAACAGTAACTGTTGTAGTCAGCCACACATCGCTAGGATGGATCTCCAAACCAGGCACAATTTGGGGGAGGAAAGAATTTATTAACAGATTCAGGGGAAGTTAAGGAAAAAGGCTGGCCCCGCTTTCACAGAAGCAAGCAGAGAGAGAGAGAACCCACCACCAGAAGCAAGCAAGCAAGCACATTGTAACACATTGTAATTCACAAAAATGCAGGACTCCAGACCAGGTTCTAGCTCTTCTTTTGCATATCTATCCCTAGTATTTTGCATCCAAATTAGAAAGGGTCGGTCCCCAGGAGGCTAGGCCAAAGTGAAGCTTCCTCCAGCTAGAAGCCTGGAGACAATTAATAATTTTAATAAACCTTTAATCCTTTTGGGGGACATTATTCAAACTACCACAGTAACCTCTTAGGAACTCAAACTTCATTCTTTAGAAACTGTCTTTAAGTTACCTTATATTCTTATTTCCTTGTGGTGTGTGTGTGTGTGTGTGTGTGTGTGTGTGTGTGTGTGTGTGTGTTTGTATATGTTGATCTCATCTACTTATGTACCCTACAGACATTTTAGGATTATTTTGTTGGAATTTAGCTAAATGATAAAATATTTCAGAATCTTTAAAGCTCTTTTTTTTCACCCTACAAATGAGACCTTCGAATAGTCAAGATGAGACTCAACGGGATTAACTAGTAAAATAAGGTGACTCTATAGTGTTAGGTTTAAAATTCCTGGTCAGAAATTTACTCAACCAGCACTAAATTCAAAATTATCATCTGAATCTTTTCTAAATAATAAAAAGAGGGAGAAACCAGTCATTCCAGAAAGCCAAAAATTCTAGCAGGCAGTGTTTGTGATTGTACCGGGTAGGAAGAATGACCTTTTGATTTCTTGGTTTGCATGATCACAAAATTTAAGCTTCAAAGGAGTAGTCACAGTTGAGAATAAATAATTCATAATGACATACATTTTCATCAATTTCATATGGAAAAACTGAGAGTTCTGTTTTCTCATTATAAAATA